>CAMOHE010045420.1:10196-44610 GCA_946598075.1 Artocarpus hirsutus | reverse complement strand
GAGTTTCGCAGCATTTTTATAACGGAGTGGAAATTAGAAAAAGACATTTTACACGATTTCCAATATAGTGGCACATATAGATACCAAAAGATACCTTGTGCATAAGACTTTTCTGTCGCTCAATTTTCACTTCCAGGACATTTGCGTTGTACTTTTTGTTGTTAATAGAATTTGAGGATTTTTTTTTTTTAACTTTTGGCAATGTGAAAAGTAATGGAAGAGAGAGAGAGAGACCCCACAAGCATATATGCTCATTCAAGTCCCAATAATGGAACTTCACCTGGAGAGAGAGAGAGAGAGACCCCACAAGCATATATGCTCATTCAAGTCCCAATAATGGAACTTCACCTGGAGAGAGAGAGAGAGAGACCCCACAAGCATATATGCTCATTCAAGTCCCAATAACAAGTCCCAATAATGGAACTTCACCTGGAGAGAGAGAGAGAGAGACCCCACAAGCATATATGCTCATTCAAGTCCCAATAATGGAACTTCACCTGGAGAGAGAGAGAGAGACACCCCACAAGCATATATGCTCATTCAAGTCCCAATAATGGAACTTCACCTGAAGAGATTATTACAAAAAAATAACAAGGCTTACATCTTCAATAAGCTTTTTATTGACAGACATGGGAATGTAAGCGGACTCCAGTGGTGTAAGCACATTTTTGAGATGGACTGATTCAAATAGCTAATATTACTTCTCAAACTTTGATTCACCAGTATAATCTGTCAACTCTAATCTTCAAAGCTAAAAATCCACCGTAGCAATATGAACATACTTCGCTAACATAACATGAAACAAGAACTTTGAACGTATCATTACCTAAAGAGCGAAACACCCTGCACATAAACCCTCACCATGCATGGAAAGCAGCAGTGGAACAACTACTGGTTCTGGTGAGAAGCCTGGAGAAGCCCATCACGGATCTGAGTAGCTATGTCGCGGACAGCACCGGGTCCATGGGGGATGAACACCGCAGATGATTTTGAGGCAGCACCGATTTCCTTCATGGTGTCGAAGTACTGGGTGACGAGGACCATGTCCATGACATCCTTTGCAGTTGTCCCCGGAACATTAACAGAAAAGCCAAGCACGCTGTCCCTCAACCCATCAACGATTGCCTGACGCTGGCGAGCGATACCAAGTCCAGAGAGATACTTGGACTCAGCCTCACCCTCAGCTCGCTTAATTTGCAAGATTTTCTCAGCCTCTGCCTTTTCATTAGCAGCCACCCTCATCCTTGCAGCTGTGGAAAATGCAGTGTTAGAAAACTATATATTTCAAATAGAATTTAGCATCAAGTACAAAATCAGAGTCCAGTTAAACCATATATGTTTGTGAACTATACCAGCGTTTATTTCATTCATTGCTCGCTTCACGTGTTCATCTGGTTCTATGTCAACAATAAGTGTTTGTACGATCTCAAAGCCATAAGCAGACATAGCCTGGACAAAAGTTTGGATGAAGAGCAATATCGTTACGATAAAACTGTTATTACAGCCCATAGTATTACAATATAATTTTGATAATCTAGAAGTTACCTTCTCAAGCTCTTCCTCCACAGCTTTGGCAATTTCATTTTTCTGCTCAAAAGCGTCATCCAAGTTGAGCTTTGGAACACTAGCCCTGATCACTAATATAAAGAAAAAGGTAATCCTGGTTAACCAATGGTACGAGTCATATATTTATCATGAAAATTTTGGAAATATTGATATTTTCAGAATACGCAGTCTTATTTCTAAAATATGAAGCAGGGTATTATACCATCAAAAACGTAAGCCTGGATTTGGGACCTTGTGTTGCTCAGCTTGTAGAAAGCATCGCTAGCTTTGTCTGCCAGGGCACGGTATTGAATAGATGCAACAACATTGACAAACACATTGTCCTAAAAAAAGAGATGAAAATAATCACAGCTGCTTCATGGGGTTGTGCAATTACTAATAAAATTAAAATGAACCAAAAGCTAGAAGATATTCTGCTTTCCTCATTGCCTACAAAGGCCTTCGCTATCATTATTCTAAAGCGCACATGCAAAATTACAGCTAAAAATTGTGACAGTAAAATGACAAGATAATACACTGCTCTAATAGCAATTAACATCTATATTTGATGAATCTCTCCTTACACATGCTCATGCTCATAGCTATAAACCAAGAAAAAAGACGCTATCGCCTTTAATGGACGGATGCAAGCAACATGCATAATGACCAAGGCACTGGACTACAGGATATTGATTGTAAGATGAAACTGTTTCTTGTTAAAACGTTGTTGAAACTACATATGAATACAATCCAGAGGTACATGCTTAATAGCAATTAAAGAAATTTTTTAAATGAAAAAAGGATGAGCTATGAACACAAAGCACAAATTATTCCGACTTCCAGTTAGGAAAATTGACAAACCTTAGTTTTGGTCTCACATCGCACGTCCAATTGCTGCAGACGAAGAGAGAGATGTCCAGCAAGCCGACTTCCAAGAAACCATGGCAGGCAATGGAATCCCGGCTCAAGTACTTCATCAAACTTGCCGAATCTCTCTTTTATAGCAACCGTGGATTGGTCAACTTGTACGCAACAGAACAGATTACCCATCTTCTCTTATCTGTGATAATAGCAATTACAGTCAACACTTCGTAACTCCTTTCTTCTTCCCTCCAAAAATCGTTAAAAGCAGCCTGTGAAGACCTCAACACAAAATGAGATATTTACTAAACAGAGTCTATGAAATCCTTATCCAACATCAACAATGTATCATCTTTAGAACTAACAATCCAAACCAAGTATCCACAACTCTATATAAAGTTGACACTAAGCGAGAGAAACAGAGAGAAAGAAACAAGGATAAAAAGATGTGTCAAAGAAACTAGCAAAGAAAAACAAAACAAAGTCATAAACAATATCCCGATTAGGTTTGCCAAAGGGAAAAGAACAAACTAGTTAAACTAAATGAAATACATAAAACGGATTATCAAAAGGAACAAGAACAAGCTATGCCCGCTAAAGACCATTCACCTTCTTTACACAGAGTAAAGACTTGAGAATGAAAGAAACTTACAGCTAATACTAAGACTCAAACCAAAGGAGAAGAAAGCAAGAAGCAGGAAGACAGAATGGCACTACCCGAACAAGTCATATTTATATTCAAGTTCAATAGTGGAAAGAGTACAAATAGAACATAAATAATTTTATTATCTAGATTCCATTTTATACATAAATTAAAAACCTTATGTAGAGTCTTTGGCTCTATCAACAATGAAAACGTCAACAGACAAAGGCTCACGTATTTCTGGGATTATAGATATCATTCGTGACCTGTAAGCCCAGACCCAATATTTGACACGAAATTTCAATTCATAAAACCCCCCGTGTAGAAACCAAAGATACTAATTAAAAAGAATAATTATAACTTTCCAACCCATTAAATTTTCATCGCGTCCACAATTCTAATGTGATCGGACGGTTCATGCCTATGTTTTACTACGAAACCCGCTTAGAAAAAGACTTAAAAAAGTATTTCTTTAACGTGACGTACAAGGCATAACATTTTAGCATAATTTAAGTGCAAAGATCAGCCTAAAAAACACAGGAACTAGGACATAGTATTCAAATACAACCTAGAGACAGCTTAAGAAATCAACAACAACAACAACAACAACAAAACATGCAATAGAAAATACCATAATAAATAGCATCAACTTTTTGCGTTCAAATACAACCTAGAGACAGAATACGAAATCAACAACAACAACAAAAAACAATAAATATAATAAAAATTGCATTAAAAAAAGGAAAAAAAAAAAAGAGTACCAGATAATTTTTCAAACGATATGAAGGAAACTAACAATTCTTAGCCGTCTAAACTGAGTAAACGACTTCTGAGGTTTCTGAGATTTAGTTCCTTTGATTGAAAAAAAAAACACAAATCTCGCTAATATTTATACCAGAAACACAGGAATGTGAAAATTCAAAACCCAAATGAATAATTTTGGTACCCAGAAGTCAAAATGGAAGGGACACAGAAAATATGACTGGAAAAACAGAAAGCGCGTGCACTCCACTTTTGTCGCTAACAGAAAAAATGAAAGAAAACCCACGTCGAAAACATGAAGCCGGAAATTGGAGAGGAAACGCAATGGAAAATTTCAGCTTACCTTTTGGCTTTTGGAGCAAGTAATTGAAGACGAAGAAGATGAACAAACGAGGTTTTAAAACAACTGAGGAAAGAAAAATGTCGTTTGTTTCCCATTTTTGGATATATTCATTCTCTCATTTGAAATATATAGAAAAAAAAAGACCAGTTGTTTTGTCAACTTTTTTTTTTTTTAAGTTAATTTAAAAATTATATATTTAATTTTTAATTTCATGAAATATATACTTTTATATTAGTTATATTATACAAATCTATATATTATCTCAATAATTAATTTTGATCTTTAAAATAATTAAATTATTTTTAACTAAAAAAAAATTAAAACTTTAATAATAAAATAAAAATAAAACACACGAAACACCTATTCCTATAATATTATATATATTTTTAAAATAAAAAAATATAATATAAATTTTTTTTTTAGTTTTTAAAATTCTCTTATTTTACATTTTGAATAATTTTTAGGTTAAAATTAAAAATTAATAAAAAAAGAGTCTTAATTTATGTATCAAATGGTTTGTGAAAGTATATAATGGGATAAAAACTCAAGGTAATATTTCGATAAACTTAAAATATAAGTATAAAAAGGTAAATAAGTCTAAAAAAATAGAATATGCGTTTAAGAGGTCAACTGGCCACATCGTGGGCCCGGCCCATTAATGTTTCGTGGGACGCTGTCATGATTGGGTGGGGACCATAAATATTTTCTCGCTGTACTATTTGGTTTCCAAACTTGGATTTAGTTTCTAATTTTGCTAGTTTGTTTCTTTAGCCTAACGAATATAATTATTCTTCCAGCAATAAAAGATGTCTAAATGATTGTTTTGGAAGCAGAAAGGCAGAGGAAAACTTAAGCAGTTCTTCGAAATAAAAGTGTGTTTTATATATATATATATATAGTAAAAGGATATATATATATATATATATATTTTTTTTTTTTTGGCTAAGCGGGATATATATACATATAGATATGTATGTATTTTAAGGAATAGGTATTTGTAAAATAATTACATATTATATATATATATATATATATAGAGAGAGAGAGAGAGAGAGAGCAAAGGAATATGTGTATTTGTATAATGATGACTTTTTTGCATAGTTGATTGTGACAGATAAAAACGTATAATTTTTCACTAATTAAAAAAAAAATCAATTGCTTTCAAGCGAAACACTAATTTGACGTTCCCCTCAAAAAGGTAATTATCTGACATTAGCACGAGATCTCAATAATTTTATATGGAAGGGGCAATTTGAGCCTCTGAGTTTTGTTCTTCAACCTTATTGAATCAAGATTTAATTTTAGTTTAATCCTTCACCCTTGTTAAAATGTGCAGCTGTCAAAATTTGAGTTCTTGTGAGAAGGTAAAAGCACATGTGTGAATATTTCTCACCAAAGCCCCAAGCTTTTACATCTTTACCATGTAAAGGTCTTCCCATTTTATAACCATAGAGAAAAAGATAAAAATAAAAAAATAGATAAAAAATAAAAAAATAAAAAATGCCTTAACTGTTATCTCTCAATTCCTTTAGTTGTTGAGGCTGCTCTGCTCTACCTATTGGGTTTTTCATTAATCATTTGGTTGGTTGGCTTCTTAATTCATCAGGGTACCTTTAATTTTTTTTTTTTTTCCATTTTTAGATCATGTTGCGGAAGAGAATTTTATTTAACATAGGAAGAAAAATTTTTGTTGCTACTTCTACTGCTGAAGAATTGCTAGACAAAATGTATATTATTCATCTAGAGTATGTAACTTTGAAACTAAATTGGAATAAAGATAATAGGAAGCATCCATTGGATTTGTACACGAAAAGGTGTCATTTTTTCTGATTGTAAAAAAATAATAAATAACTTTTTAGAGATTAATGAATAAAAAGTATTAATATATTCTTTTTATATGAAACAAAAATATTATTATGTATATTTTTATATAATATTGTGTAAAATTTCTTTGTATACAATTGTTTATATGATTTGGATATTTATAAATTGAATTATGAATCAATATATGTAACCCCTTTGGTGTTGTTACTCTCGATAAAGCAACATAGAGTTGTCCATGTGTAATAATCTTGTTTTCAAAATAGAGACCAATTTTATTAAGTGATTGTCCTTCGGCTTTATTTATTGTCATAGCATAACAAATTTTTATAAGAAATTGTTGTCTTTTTAGTGCAAAGGAACATTTAAATTCATATACAATCATTTCTATCTTTGGAATGAAAACTTTTTCATTAGTATTATTTGAACTTATAATATGGCCTTCTATAATTTTATTTGTTAATTGTGTGATAATAAGTTTTATTCCATTGCATAATCCCATCGATTGGTTTAAATTTATTAATAACATAATAGGAATTCCAATCTTCATTATTTCTCACAATAAAATCTTGATCTATATCTACAATCATACGGCGCTTAGGCTGATGATTTTGTTTTGTTATTCTTTTTCTTTTCATCTGTTTCTTTTAAACAAAATGAAATTATTTAGATATCATAGGAAAACATATTTATCGAATTAATTTAGATATTACGAAGCATAATATGATGAAATTATTAATAAATTATAAAAAATGTATAATAAAAATTAGTTGTTTTTATTTTGTTTATGTTAAAAATATTAAAAAATTGTAATATTTTTTCACAAAATAATGCACATAATAAATATATATAATGGTAATTTATTAATTAACATTTTAAATAAGAAACATTCAAATTTTATTTAAATTATTAATTAATATTTGTTTAAAATAAATTTAGTATTTGATATGATAAATGTTAGATTATCAAAAAAAAACTATCATTTTACTTTGCAAAAATTCAAATATAAACGAAGTTACAATTTTGGTAAATAAATAATGAATAACATCGGAGAAAGTGGAGCAAATTATATTGAAAGCGGAACAATTATAACTTTAACGGTTACCCGGCTGTTTATTAAGACCTAATGCGGAACAATAACATTGAAAGTTAGGGATTTGATGAAGTGATTTCAGGAGAGTTTTGGAAATCTTTTTGGTTTAATTTTTTCATTAGGTTACATTTTTTCATTGGGTTGCTTTTGTTACTCTTTATGAAATTGTGATAAAGTTGCTTACAAATTGGGAAGGTTCACCTTTAATCTTTGGATTTTATTTATGTTTGGTTACGAAAATATTATTAATAATCTTAAAAGGAAATTTTTAATTTTTAGTTAACGGGTTTCTAAAATTTAAAAAGCACCTACTAATATCTCTACTGGGTTAATCCCACACACCAACAACAGGAGGAAAAAATCTCCCAGTCAGGTCTTCCCTACAATTTGTGTACGCATCTATATATATATATATATATATATATAATATTGCCAAGAATAGAAAAAAATACATTTTTTCCCATTTATACAAATGGCAGCATAATTTGCAATAACAAATAATTTCATTATCCAAAACATTGAAAGTGTAATGATATACAAAATGAATAAATTAGAAAAATCATACAATGAGAAAGATTATGTACAAAAAGGAAATAAATATTATTTTTCATTTATTACGGCTACTTAGTCCTTATACATGAACAAACAAATTAATTCTTTTTGATAATTACATTTAATGACAAAATATACACTTCAATAATGTAATTAATTAAATATAAAACAGATTATGGACTAATTCTAGCTCTAAAATAATATTAGATTGTACTGAAGGAAAATGGAGAGATGTAGCAGAGGGGAAAAATAAACAGCAAAAAAATTTGGAAAGAAATTGATATTAATAAAATAAATTTTTGGTATAAAGTTATGGCTCATGGAATTAAGTTTCAGCAATATATGACTAATAAATTTACTAATACTTGTATAAATTTTTTTTAGCTACATGAAAATGTTTTTGCAAAGGCAAAAACACCGATGGCGACTAAAAAAAGATATAAAATGTTATAAAAAACAATATTTGTTATATATATTATCAGGCGAATAGAGGCCACAAAAACACTGACCAAAAGAAATCGCTAATGGAAAAAATTTAAAAAATGCAAAATAATAAGACTGAAAAATGGAAAATGGCAAGAAAAACGATAAAGCAGAACCCTAAATGCTAGGGTTCTAGATAAGCGGCGGAAGCATTGAGGTGATGGAGGAAATAGAAGTGAAGAAGAGGAAGCCCAAGATGTTGAGGCTCAACAACAGAATTTGCCCAAAAGACCACTAAGCAGAAAGGGAAAAAATAATTCCATTAGAGAGCAAGAACGTCAATTCAACAGCCATTGGTGTAAAATGACTTGAAAAACAGACACAGAAACAACAGCAAAAGAAGCCAGTGAGCACCAAAGTAAAAAAGGAATGAATGATAAATCTAAATAAAAAAAATGACTAAAAAACATAAAACAGATTGAATCAAGAAGATTATATTAAAGGGCAAAACGTTTCAAAATGACCAAAAAACACGCTGGCAGAAACAAAAACAAAGTTCAAATGGAATAGAAATATTCATAGCGATATTTTTGCAAATTATATGAAACTCAACATGTCAAAAAAATCTATAATCATCATTGCCACATATGGAACAGGGAAAAGCATAGAGTACTATATATTTGATTGTTAAAAAAATGAAATCAGAACCAATATAAAGAACATATTATCAGATAAGATATTATAAATGAACAAACAAGGCGTAGGAAAGAAATAGTTCCTGGAATTATGGAAGTGAGAAGAGAAGAAATGTATAACATGCAAAGAGAAAAATATTCTGTTGTGGTAATATTTATAAACAAACAAAATTAACCAAAATGATTAAAAAGGTCAAATCATTAAATTATTTTTTATTTATCATTGGGGACATCTGGGATTTTAATAGTTAGGACGATTAACAATTGATTATAAATGTCTGAGTTCTCACAATACTGTTTTTTTCAACATACAATCATTTATTATTTATAATAATCAAGATGATTAAAGCCATCCTTGGATACCAAAAAAAGGACGAAGAAAAAAGGCTCTGAATCTGCCCAACATCTTTAAAGAATATACAAAAAGGTGTTTATTATAACGGGAAGGAAGAAAGGAAAAAGAAACAAAACAAAAGATATCAAATGGTTTGTAAAAGGTAAGAATTAATTAAAAACAAGGAGAAAATAGGGTCAGCTCTTTACAAATCTTCTTGATATTGATAGAATTTGATTCCAAAGTGACTAAGATGATTACAATTTTTTGTTTGCATAACAACATTGGCATAACACGGTATGCAAGAAGAACAGGGTATAGAATAGCAATAATGCATAGAACATTATAACAACATAAATTCATAACATTTAAAAAAAAAGGGACAAAATTCAATTGTAAACATGTATATGGCAGAAATAATAACATCTTTATAGTTATACATCTAAAAATGGAATAAGCTAAAAACGGAGAAATTATAGCTATAGATCACTAGGCCTTTACAGATGAACCAAGAGAAAAAATCACAAAAGATTCAGATTACCACAAAGAGACAGCAACAGACAGAAACAAAACGACTACTATAGATCCAGAGATACAACCAAAATTTCATCAATATAAACATCACAAATCAGCGCTGTGATAAAAATAAATCAAAGATCAGATTAATTGAAAGAGCAACACTTATGATCACCACCCAATTATAGTTAGGCCACCCCATATTAACGACCCAATTTTAATCAGAGTATATAGATTCAACAGAAATAAAAAGGACAAAAAGAAGAATTTTGAAAAGTTTGCACCAGATCGGATTGGAGAGTCTTTTTGTAGGCAACAACCAAGGCATTGAACTGCTTCTCTCCTCCCTTCTTTGCAGCCTTGGCATCGTTAGTGAAACGGGCTCTGGCGTAATCCAGAGAGTAAATAAAGAGCAAATATTAATCTGATAATTCACCAGCATGGAAACATTTGAAGAGATAATCTCAAAATATTTACAAATTAACGACAAATAGCAATAGCCCTAGCTTTGAACAACATATGCAACAAATTTTCTATTCCCCGGCTTTTACTATAACCAAACAAGAAAAAAGCAAGGAATGCATGAACCGAAAATTATAATTAAGAAAAATGAATACAAAGGAAGCGTACCATAGCTGAATCACGGAAGATCTATGTTGTGTTTGAGAAATCAGGACTCAAGAAGAAGCAGAATTGAATAGAATATGGCAAAGGGATATTGTTAATGATAATAGTGTTTGTGTGCAGATTATCATCTTATTTTCATGGAATACTCCAAATTCTTGGTCCATGGAACTTTGGACTTGTTAATTCAAGTATCATATATTGACAAAACATGAACGAATTGCACTTTTTATGATATTTTATTTCTTGTTCCTTGCTACGTTTTCAATTTTATTTCGTTTTTTTTTTATTTTGTTTATAAAATTTTCCTGCAGGTACATATGTTTCCTAACCCAAAGTAGTAGGAGAAGACGACAGACAACAAATAATAATAATAAAATAGGAAATCAATTATGGGTCCATTTGACAAATGGATTCGAATTAGTGATTTAATTTAAGTCAATGTAATTGAAATTAAGATTTGAGTTAATGATTTGAATTGTTATTCGAGTTGACGTTTGGATATGCATTTGAGTTTTAATCTGAGTATGAAATAGAATTGAAATTTGGTTTAGAGAGGTAGTGAAAATAATTTATGATTTATTAACAAATTTAATAAACTCTTAATGTTAATGATCCTAAAAAATATGCAATATAGATCTTAAGACCTGTTTGTCTCAAGAACTCTTTGGATTCTTTTGGCTCAAATTTGGATTCGAGTATTAAGAATCCTTTAGATACGTGTTTGTTTCCCTCAAAATCTGAATCTTTTGAGTATTAAGAATCTAAGTTTTTAGACTTCTGACTTCCTAAACTTTTGGGGCTGTTTGTTTGGTGTATTTTTTGTACTCAATGGACTCAAATTTAGATTCGAGTATCATGAATCCTTTAGATACGTGTTTGTTTCCTCAAAAATCCGAATCCTTTGAGTATCAAGAATCCAAGTTTTCAGAGTTCTGACTGTCTCCTAAACTTTTGATACTCATGTATCTCTATTACAGTAAAAACTAAAATTTTCTTATATATGAGAAAAAAAAATCATAACTTCTTTATTTAATATCCAATTAAGATGGTTCTTTTTTATTATGTTCTTAATGAAGAGAAGAATAAATTAAGAAACATATTGCATATTTTTCAGGATCATTACCATTAAGATTTTATTAGATTTGTTAATAAATCAAAAACTATTTTCACTACCTCTTCAAACATAACATCTAATTTTATTCCATACTCAGATTAAAACTTAAATGCACATCAAAACACCAATTCAGATAACAATTCAAATCACTAACTCAAATCCTAATTCAAATCATACTAACTCGAATTAAATCACTAATTCGAATCCATTTACCAAATAGACCCTTTGATACTCGGATATCTCTGCTATAAAAAAAAAACTAAAATTATTTCCTATATTTGAGAAAAAAATTATAACTTCTTCATTTATTATCCAATTGAGATGATTCTTTTTTCATTATGCTTCTAGTGAAGACAGTAACAAATTAAGATCTATATTGCATATTTTTTAGTATCATTAACATTACGATTTTATTATATTAGTTAATAAATTAAAAACTATTTTCACTACCTCCTCAAACACAAATTCTAATTTTATTCCATACTCAGATTAAAACTTCACTGTACATCCAAATATCCATTCGGATAACAATTCAAATTACAAACTCAAATCTTAATTCAAATCACACTAACTCAAATTAAATCACTAATTCAAATCCATTTATCAAACAAACCATTAATTTATTATTCTTTATAATCATATCAATTGGATATCAAATGAAGAAATAATTTTTTTCCTCTCAAATATAAGAGAGAATTTTAGTTTTTACTATAATAAAGATATCCAATTATGAAAAGTTCAGAAGGGATGAAAACTCTGAAAACTTAGATTTTTGATACTCAAAGAATTCAGATTTTGAGAGAAACAAACATGTATCTAAATGATTCTTGATACTCGAATCTAAATTTAATTCCATTGAGTCCAAATAATACTCAAAATAAACAGGCCCTATAAGCATTGTGCACAAACTTAATCAGTTAAAGATTTTTAACAAGGGGAGAAAAAAAGTAGAAATTTACTAACCCAGGCAGAGAAGTAGAGGAAGGCACAGGCTCTCATTGTTTTGGGGAGTGAGACTTTGACATTTGCACCATACGCCACATTGGATTTCTCCTTGGCATCTGAAATCAAAAACTAACCAAGCCACAAATCATTTTAAGTGTACAGCTCACAATTGGCACCAAAAAAAGCCAGCAACAAATCAAAAAGAGGGTCTGCGTATTTCACGATTCAAACTCTCTCTCTATCTTTGTCTCTCTCTCAGATCTAAAAATTTTTTTGAAAAAGAATCACACCGGCACATGCAAATTCAGAGCAAAACAGATGTTACATAAAACGAAAAAAAGGAGAAGAAGAAAAAGATAATAAAAAAGAAGAAAAAAGAGAAAGAATCTACGAAGAGAGAGCAAGGAACCCAAAACGCGGCTGTAGTAGTGTAGAGTAATCATATACAAATGCAGAGCAAAATAGCAAGAATTCCGGAAACAAAAAAGATGGAAGAGGAAGAAACAAAAAAAAAAAAAAAAAGAGACATGTTTTTAAAACATTACTTGTAAACATGACTAGAACTTTTTAAATACTTCTGAAATTAAAAATAATGCAATGTAATTCGAACAAAGACTAATGACAATTATTTTTAAAATGTTACCCTAATTAATTAAATTTAACATAATTAACACTATTTAAAAATTAGCGGATGCTACATAAAGCTTCAAACCCATTTAATTCCTTTGTTTACTCTATGAAAAACAGATTAGAATCTGATTTACTTGTTCAAATTCGAATTTAGAGACTTAGGTTATGATATTTTATTGTTATGCTTTGTTGTTGAAGGTTATATGTTAAAAACGAGTTTGCATGTTAAAAATCTGAGTTTGAATCGTGTTTTTAAGTGTCTGAGCATGAAGAAAAAATATCTACCATGATCAGTCTGTGATGGTTAAGGTCTCATAAACAAGATTTAATCATTTGAAATGCTTGCAAACGCGGGTTCAAACCTGCCTTATTTTATTTTTTATATTTTTAAACAAAGTTTGAGTTTTAACGAGTTAAATGGTAAAAATGAGTAAGAGACTTTTGGATGTGATTTTATTTGACTTATATAATATTTTACAGTCATTATTTCATGTTTAAAGTAATTTAGAACTGAATTGGGTGAAGATGAGTTTGGATTGAACTTGGTTGCTCGAAATAGAGTAGAACTAGAAAAGCAGTTCTGCAACATGGTGACCGACCGACCCTAGTTTAACCCCAGTCAACTAGCTAGCACAGTAGACTCTTGTTTTAGTAGTATGAACCTTCAACACTTGTTTTTGTGTTTTAAATTGATTCTTACCCCTATTATTGAATAGAAATGACTAATAATATGTTTTAAAGTATGTTTGCATTTAAGAAGAATAATCAATTGTTAAAGACTTGTAAAGGCACACTAAAAGACCCATGAGTAGCATACTAATTCATCAATTAGTTTAGTATAAGTTCTGGCTTGTTGATACTTGACAAGGTTAGTTGCTGTCCTTAAGGAGCGAACGTGCATCGATTTATAATGAAATTCCGAGGAATGCTCAATTGGCTAGCATATCGTGGCAGGATTTTTATATCATGCATGAGATCAGGTCATACAAAAGGTGACCAAGGAGCTAGGTGTCAAAAACCCATATAGGCCACTTCAGTGGTGATTCCAAGCTTCACAAAGGAGTAAGTATTGTATTATGATTTCCTCTAAATTAGATGATGTGGTATGGTAACCCCCTCTTCAAGAATTTCATTATTTCCTATGTTTTCTCTTTATGTTTGTAATATCCAAGAAAATTCCTTAGTTTAAATCAAAAATTTAATCAAGATTTAAACAATAAATTCCATTAGCAAATTGCATATTTTGTAATTATAAAATTATGTGACGAAAATATAATAATGAAGTTTCATGTGCATTTTGTGTTTAATTCTTGATGAATTAAGATCAATTTTAATATGTACAAATTTTTTGAGTTAGAATATTTTAAAATTTGGTAAATACCTTAAAGAGGCAAATTTAATGTCACTTACCTTACCATAGAATTTAATTATGTGAACTTTACGTTTCTTTCTTTATGTTGTAGTAAAATTTTATTATTATATAAAATGTTGTTTTCAAAACTTATAATCCTACTGAGTCTTTCACTCATAAGTTTTCCATGTTTGTTTTATTTTAATTTCCCACGAGGAGGATCTCTATACACGGCAAGTAATGCGTTTATTTATGTAGCTTGCGGAGTTCATAAGCTGAGTTATCTCATATTTGCAGTTTAGTTGTGTTTTCTATTAAGACATGGAACAGTTATTTATTTTCATGTACTTTTGTTATTTTCTATTAGACTATGATTTGGATACCCATTGTTCCTTTTGTCATTTAATTATGTATGCATATACAGTGTGGTTTGGTGGGACCAACACAGTACCTTTACGGAATTTTTACTGTAATGTTATTTCAGTGTTTTCTTCGAAAATGCTTTTAAATTATTTCTTGAATATTTTTAAGCACTCTTGACTTAAACGTTGAAATCAAAACTGGTTGGACTTAGGCTAATCTGTACAGATGGCCATATTTATTTTATTTTGATTTTGTTTCAATTCCATTTTTTTAATTTTCTTAAAATTTTAGTTTCTATACATAGTGTTCAAGTTTAATTTTAATTAATTATTCTATATAAAATACCACGTCACTAACCTCGATTTTCAAACGTGACAGTTCCAACTGCGTCGACTATTGGAGAGATGAGGATCTTGATGGAGTGAAAAAGTCATGTTTGTAGAAGTAACCTTTTCTTCTCCCGCTCGAGCACTGGAGTTGCTCCGAGGAGCTATTGGCGTAGATAAACAGAGAAGATGATTGGCAAGAGGCACAACGGCGGCGGGGCAAAGTGAATAGTCGGTAGTGAAGGAGACATGGACAAAACTGGGATTTTCATTTTTTTAAACAAAACCATTGTTTTTCTTTTAATTTTTAAAAATTATGCTATACACTTCAATGAATTTCAAAAAATGGCTAGTAGGTCCAATTTCTCCTTAAAAAAACCTGAACCTTGACATTATCTAAGTTATAATATTAATAAATTTGACATACATATTATATAAATCATAATATCAATATATTAATATATTAATAAGTGTGTGTATATACATATAAATATAAGTTAGATGAAGTGCTCGATCCGTCGATTTTTGACTAAGACAAAAAAAAAAAAAAAAATTCTTCCAATATTGACCGTCAAATGTGTGTGAGCTATCACTCTCTAACCAATGTTTTTAGCTTGCAATTGACTTTTTTGGGTTTTTTGTTAGTTTTGCGATTGGTTTTGATTTTTCGTTTATTTTGAACAATTTTAGTTCTTTTGGTTTTATAAATTTGAATTATAATTCAAACTCCTTAAAATTTGAAATTTTGTTTAAACTTGAACCAAAGGAGGATATAATCTTCTCCGTAATAATTATTTTTCTTGAAGGCACAAACTGCCTCTCTAAAATGAAAGGAAAATAAAATTTAATTATATATATTATATGACGATGCTTTAATATGTCAGAATTAGGAGAATTTTCTCATAGGGTATGAAAACAGAATACCCTACTAGTAAGATATAGTTTTCATTCCTTAGATTTTCATCAGATCCTATCAATTTGTCAAATTTTGTTTTAATGTGATATGATTTTAATTTGATCTTATTGTTATATGTTGCACTCCAATTTTATAAGAGTTAAAATTTGTATGATCTTTTTCCGTACCCCTTAAAAATTGTATCATATTTTTCCATTCCATATTATAAAATTCTTCCAAATACTATGACCCCAAAAATCAGTTTTTATCAACTATTTTGTTTCTTTTGGGGTTATTTACCCTTTTATACCCTCTATTTTTGGTTTATTTAAAATTATACATTTAGTTTTTAATCTTATCAAATGTATACCTTCATACTAAGTTGTTTAGCCCTCAATTTTAATATAAAAATACTAAAAATACCTTCAAATAGAAAATAAAAAACGATTTAAAAAGTTAAAAATTACGGTTTTGACTTAAAAAATGCTTAAAATATCCTCAAAACGTCTTTTTTTAAAGGACCTCCAAATGTCTTTTTATGTGTTTTTGTTTGTATTTTTTTTTGCTCTCTAATTTTTGAAAGTTATAGTTTTTTCTTCTTTTTTTGTTTTTAAAATATAATGGCTATTTGAAAGTCAAAATTAGTTACTAACCGAGATAATAAATAGATTTGTCTATTAAATCTAAAGCTATTTATTTAGTAAATTCAAATATTGAAGGTATATTTTTTTGATTAAACTTAAAAACATAGTATAGAAAAGTAAATATAGAAAGGTAAATATACCCTTTTTTATTTGCTCTATTTTCTCTCATCATTAAATTCCCATTTATTCACATTCAACCGCAAGCACCCAAATACTAGCTTAAAATATTGGAAAAAGGACTTTAAAACGTGAAAGACCATGACTAGTAATTTTAATTCTTTTGCAAAACATAACTAGACTGTAGATAACAAGTCTCTACTCTTTAGACTTCCACTGAAGTTATATCCTCTTACTCTAAATGCATGGAAAAATTATTATCATTGCTATTATATTTTTGAAAAAGCAAATACAAGCCTCGGGTAAAAAAGGATCCTTACGAAAAATAGAATAATAGGCAAAAAAATTTGGTAAAAACTGATTTCCCTAGGAATGTGTTCTTGTATACTATTTTTACGTTATTCACTATTTATGTATATTTCAGTGGTCAACACTGGTTTTGCATCATTATAGAGGTGCATTTTGATTGTTTCTTTTTAGTTTTTTAAAAATATTTTTGCAATGTAATTCTACTAGTGTTGTTATTTTTAGATTTCTTTTTTTTTCTTTTTTCTTTTTTTTGGGGTCGGAGGGAATGTGAGTAGACTAGAAAGGAATAATAAAGCTCTCGTATATTTGATGAGACTGAATTGGTGGAGTAAGAAAATTATCTAAAAATGGTTGTGGATATTGTCAATGTGAATTATGACAGTGCAATATTTATCTTCTATCTTTTTCTTAAAAAAATATTTCATTCAACTTACATAAAAGTTGAACAAACCAAAAAATAACAAGACTATAAAACATAAGAACAAATCCTTTAATGAGATTAGATCCACTAATAAATTTTCACGAAACTCAATAAAAAAATGTGCATTTGAGGCCCAATGATTAAAAAGTACCTCAACACGCTAGGATGGAGCATATATAATGCTTTTTTTGACAAGACTCCTATAATCAATGAATTCTTCTGATCAAAGAAGGGCAAGACTCAATAGCATAAGAGCCACCGTTCACATGGCAAAGAGACCCCAGGTGTGGATTCAAAAACTCGTCCACACTTGTATCTGGTAGACACATAAGAAATCTCAAGAATGTGGGGAAACTATCCACATTATTACATCTTGAACATAATTAAAACAAAACACCTTGGTAGAAAATATCGTTGCCTCTATTGAACATAAAAAGCAAATTCAAAGGAAATGTCAAGTCTGATGATGCAAGTTCACTTGGGCAAATCGAAAATCCTTAGCCAAGTCCCATTGCGCCAACGGTGAAAGCCATTGCCAAACAACGTGTCGCGAAGATAGGGTGGCCTTAGCCACAAAGCTGAGCCCATTTGTCAATCTCCTCTGTTGTCCCCCCATTCCGCCACATCAAGGTCACAACCCCTTGCCCCCCTTCACCCCTACCACCGAAGAACAGTCTCGCCTCCTACATCCAGCAAGTACGTCCACCCCCAGCAAAGAGAGCAAAGCACCTCGTGACTGTCACCCCTTAGCCTTCCTTCACCCCCATCCCCACTTCACAGAGCAACTTCGACTCCCAAATCTGACCATCCAGAGCACTAGCCCACCATCCAAGACCTGACATCACCTCAGCATACCTAGAAGAATGATATTGCTACTCCCCTTCTTGGGCCAAAGTCATAGCAGTTAGTCTAGGGTCGGCGCCAGAATTAGGCCCCAAGAGGAGAGGGGCTGGTGCACAACAATGAGGGAAAAACCCTATTACTCTTTTTTTTAGTGAGGCTAAAATATAAGTGCACTTTGTTAGAATAAAATATTGTGATGAATACTATCATCACCCAAAATCATTCATATCAAATCATCAAAAATATTAATAAGATATAAAAGCTAACTTAAATCCATAGATTGAATGTGATTATTGAGTCTATAGGTTGAAGATCTTTTAAATCTGATACGTAAGTCCTCTTTCACAGTTTGCCTCTGTAATTTCTCTGTAAATGGGGAATAGAAAAATAACGCACGTACTAACTTGGGAACCACGACCTCTTTATATAACTGCTAAACCCTAATAATTATCCTTAATTATCAATTTAGCCTATCATAAAATTAGTAATTATACTTTGGTCTTTACACATATGAGGCCTACACTTAATGATACATTAAAAGCTCAAAACCTAAATTGATCACTTTTAATTGGATAACCTTATCTGATAGCCTTTAATTCACATTTATGTAATATATTAGCCCATATATTGGATTTAGATCCAACACACTTTGTTCTTGTGTTATAGTACCATATTATCTTCCGTATCAAACTTTGAAAAAAAAAAAACTGCGATTGGTAGTAGTGTGGATTCTAAGTTCTAGTTCTTTTTATTTTGTGAATAATGTCGTTTTTGTTTCAACTTTTAGTTTAAATCTATGAGTCAAACAATCAGTAAATTTTAATAATTTAGCTACTCTCTTAGGAAAAAAAAAAATTTATACTAACCCCGTCAATAGTGGCACTCATTTTGAATAAGCCTAATCATGGTGACGCTACCTCGATAATTATTATCTTTTTTAATGCACAAAACACCACTATAACGTGAAAGGAAAAAAAGTTAAATTACAAAAATAAGTGTTAATTGCCCAATTTTGATCTATGACTCCGCGAGCCTTGAATTTTGAAAAGTTTCATTTAGCCCCCTAAATTTTGTACCCTAGTTGAAAATTCCTCTACATTTATGCGCTGATAAATGATGATGTAGTATTACTTAAAATTTTTAAATGCCCCTAAACTATTGATTGTAAGTTAACTTGTTTGTTGATTATTATTTTTATATCAGTTTAACCCTTATTTATAAAAAAAAATTGGATATATTGAAACGAAATCAGTAAGTTAGTGAGCATTTATGATATAATATTAGTTCATGGGCTTTTGAACCACTTTATATATTTTTTATTTTTGGAGCATGTTATATTGGTATATAAAAAGGGGATAAAATGCCCACCTCGCCACAAGCATAGTTTGACCTCCCTCGCACCCGTCCGCACCATCAAAGAACAGCCCCGCCTCCTACATCCAGCAAGTCCGTCCACCCCAACAAAGAGAGCAACCCACCTCGCAACTATCACTCCTTAGTCTTCCTTTGCCCTTGTCCCCACCACTGGAGAGCAAATCTGGCTCCCAAATCCGACCATTCTGAGCACCACCGCACCACCCAAGACCCAACATCACCTCAGTACACCTGGAAGAATGAACGTGCCGCTCCTCTTCTCGGGCTGAAGTTACAGCAGCTAGCCCAGGGTTGACGCTAGAATCAAGCCCCAAGAGGAGAGGGAGAGGCGTACAACAATAAGGGAAGAACCCTATTACTTTTTCTTTGTTGGCTAAAATATAAGTGCACTTTAGTCTTATGTTATTGTGCTATATTATCTTCTGTATCAAACTTTTTTTTTTTGAAAAAAGAAATCACTATAAATTTATGTATTTAAAATTTAAAATTTTGTTTAAATGATTTAAACGATCAATAAATTTTAATAATCTAGCCACTCTCATAGGAAAAAAAAGTTATAAACACTAAAACTTGTTTTGATCATGTCTTATCATAGTGACACCCTCTCATAGAAAAATTAATGCAAAATGCCTTTCTAAAGTGAAAGAAAAAAAAGTTAAATTACTAAAATAAGTGTTAATGCCCAATTTTGTACAATGATTCCACGAGCTTTGAATTTTGAAAAGTTTCATTTAACCCCCTAAATTATGTACCCTAATTGAAAATACCATTTTCTTTATACACTTACAAATGAGGATGTAACAATACTTAAAATTTTTAAATGTCCCTAAACTATTGATTTTAAGTAACTTATTTCCTGATTATTGCTTTTGTATCAGCTTAACCTCCATTTATAAAAACAAATTTGGGCAAATTGAATCAAAATTAATAATTTAGAAGGCATTTAAAATCTGACATTAGTTCATACGGTTTTTGAACCACTTTACATATTTTTGAAATTTGAAGCATGTTATATTAGGTTATAAAGTTTAAGGGATTTATAAAATTAATCCTTAATTAAACATGGACAAGCTAGTCAAGAACTCCATGCTCCTAAAACACTTTATTTTTGTCTCTTTCAAGACATAGTTTGATTATGCTCCCAATATGATAATCCTGTTGGACTTGAATTTTTTGTCCAATTTTTGGTGTTTTAAATAGTGTCCAATCAATTATATTATGATAAGAGTGTTTTGAAGAGTAGTTCAAATCAATGGTTTGAACAGTTAAGAGTGAAAATTTCTTACATGCTACAACAAAAAGCTATAATGTAAAGCTCTCATATGCTACAGTTCTCAAACCTAAACTGATGGTTTAAACTACTCCCCCAAACACCGTCATTTATATCATTTAATGAAAAGTATATAAAAGTCAATTAAGCACTATTTCAAACTCTTTAAATCTTGTATCATAAGAAGATTGGTTATGATTGGTTAGAGATTATTAGAGACATCAAAATTTTAAGATTTAATTTCAATATCTGAATGCCTCTCGCATACTGAGCGAGCGCTCTACCATCTGAGCTACATCCCCTTTGCCACAGTGTCATTCAAAACCATAAAATATAAGTAGACATATATTGTCAGCATCAAAGTTTTCCAGAAAATGTGAAAGCTCGAATATCGTTATTTAAAATATTACAATGTTGATTAATAATGTGCAAGTGGGCATAATTGATATCGATTTGCTTATAGCGAAATGCCGGTGTAGCCAAGGAAATACCAAGTACTATATACATTTTGAGTGCTTCTGCAGATGGTCCTCACTTGTGTGATTTGTATATTGTCTATTCTCGAAGCAATTTCTATTTGAAAATGACAAGGTCTCTCAGTCCAAAATATATTTTCGTCGTTTTCTCAGAGATTTCATATTATACAACTTGCAAGTCGTAGAATCTACATTGAAGAGTGTTAGAGTATGGTGACCTGAATTTAGTTTGGCCCGACCCAAAAAGCTCGTGGTGCGACAAATTGTGATGAAAAATAAAAGTGAGATTTTTTCATGAGATCTGTGATGGTAGCGGAAGGATCGGGCCGATAGGCCCAATCTCGTAGCCCACCACTGATCTTGTCGGGGGTGCGGGGGCGGAGTACCGCTGTACGGACTTGTATTATTGGGCTGTTTAGTTTATGTTTTTAGGCCCTTAGGGTTTTGCTCATACCTATATATATATAATGTATTACGTTAGGGCTTGATAATTAACAAATTTGAGCCTCCTTAGCGCTTCCATTGTAATCTTTACGAGTTTAGTTATTTCGTTCTCCTCTGTCCGTGGTTTTTTCCCGTTTTAGATTTCCACGTAAATTCTATGTGTTTTTGTTCTTTATTTCTATTGCATTAATTTCGCAACAAAGAGGAAAACCCAAGTTTGTCTAGTAGTGTTTGTTCCATAAGTTTGGTTGTTATTAATGTGAATTTACTAATACATGCAGACCAAAAAAATTAATGTTAATCAGAACTTCTATTAACTTTTTTTTTAATGGTTGTTATTTGTTTATCATTCGTCTTAAAAGTGGGATACATTTAGATAGTAACATGGAAAACTCAAAAAAGAGGTACATGAGAGAGTATTTAATCAAACTAATATTAGCCCCAATCAAGTGAAGCATATTTGAATAATAAATGCCAATGTCACTTAATACACAATACTCTCTCTCTCTCTCTAGCTACATTCTATTAAGTAGCAGCCAAATATAATAACTGAGTTTAACAAGGCAAACTTCCTAGGCCCCACTTCTAATTTTACAACCTCGTTGTTCCGTACTTGTAACGACCGGCCCAAAAGAGATAGTGCAAATAGTTGAGTCCACTGAGAATACACATCAACCAGTAAAACCTCTCAAGGTGATAGTGATTCAAGTTGGCACCAGAGAGCCAAGAAGTGTGCCCGTATGCACCTGTGACACCATTGACAATCGACACGAGAACCGAGCTGAGATAATACCCCATTGCCAGAGAGGCCCATGAGAGAGCAGTGGCCAAAGATCTCATGCTCAAAGGAGCTTCTGTGAAGAAGAACTCCATCATCCCAGCCAATGTGAAGAGGTCAGCTGATCCCAGGAACAAGTACTGCAATGCCACCCAAAGGAATGTGATCGGCAAAGGCTCATGAGACGACGAGTCTATTAGTCCGTGTTTTACTGCTACGTTCTTGCGCTTGGTTTCGACCAGAGCAGCCACTGCCATGGCCACAATTGACAGCACAAGCCCTGTCCCAATCCTCTGCAGGTGAGTTATTCCCGTCTCGGTTTTTGTGAGTTTTCTTGCGAATGGGACGATGACGTGGTTGTATAGCGGGGCCAGGATTATGATAAAGATGACGGGGAAGACGGGGAGAGAAGCTGGCGGGATTTTTAATGAGCCTAGCTTGGTGTTCATTGTGGCTGCTTGTTGGACTGAAAAGGTTGAGAGCTGAGCTAGGCAGCAGTTTAGCATTATGGTGGACAAGAATATAGGTAGGATTTTCACCACTACCTTGACCTCTTCCACTTGTTTTACAGTGCATTGCAGCTTTGGATGAGCAGGCTTGTCAATCAGCGCCCTATTGAGGAAACTGAGACTTTGCGTTGGGGTTTGAGTCGGCGCGTTTTTGTTGGGATTCTGGTCTTCTCCCTCACTCATTTCTGTAGCATATGAGGGGCTTGTGCTCATGTTCACGATGGCGTTGTTTGAATTTCTGGAGTTGAAAGAGTTGCATATTGCAGCAGCCAAAACCTGTGTGGCATAAAAATGACTAGTTATCTGTTCTTTAGCTATGCTGAAGTTAAGCAAAAGTATGCTGTTGTGTGTGCAGAGCCGAAGTGTTGGTCTGAGGCAGAGATATCACGTAGATCAACTTCGTGATGCCTCACTTATAATTTCTGTTGTCCTAATTGTTCTTATATAGAGAGGAGTGCTGATTTTAGGATTATGAGAGGAGATACAGTAAACACAGAGAGTTTAAGAGGCGTGCGATTTTCTCTTGTAACCTTCTTTATTTTAGTAAAATTGTGCAGCGTTCGAAAATAAATATAGCTTTCATATTTAGGTTAAACCACTATCAATTTTGTTGTGTGCTTGTTTTATTTGTTTCTCGTATTTATTTGTCTTAGTAGTAAGGAATGACGGCATCTAATTCTTGGCAAGTATTGTGTTTTTACCTTTAACATGGTTGTGATGGGGCTTCCTGTGGGAAGTTCGGTCCTGTAGAATGGAGAGCCAATAAGGAAGACTGGAATAGATATCAGTATTGTTGCTGTGGAGACCCCGAAACCCCATTGCCATCCCTTGTTGTCCTCGATCCAAACCACGAAAGTCACTGCAATTAGAGCCCCACAGGAGAGGCAGAAGACATAGTAGTTGAAGAATGATGATCTCTGCTTTCTTCCTTGTGGGGTAGTTTCATCGAATTGTCGTGCACCATACGGGGGAAGCGAGCCTTTGATTCCACCAACTCCGAGTGCCACCAAATATAAGCCTGCAAACAACATCATTTCTTGCCAGCCATCAACTTCCTGGCAAGCACTAACTGAATAGCACTTTGGTGGCTTCAAAGATTGTACTTGAGCTTGGATTGTGAGTATCAGCAGGCCCTATACAATTAACACAATGCACAGTTAGTCTTTGTAAACTTGAATTAATTTAATCATTCTAATGATTAATATTATAGTATTGAAAAATTTAGACTTTTGAACTTGGCTGTGTCATAAAGAGTACATGATTTTTATTTACCATGTTATCTTTCTGTTAAAAAAAAAAAAAGGTTCCTGAATGTAGTACATGATGCATAATATTTGTCTGGTTTTGCTGGGATTGATCAAGTTCATTTATTTGTATTTGTCTTTGATCAACTGACCATTTGGCTTTAACCTAAGCTTTCTTTTTCAACCTTCTTTTTTTTTTTTCTTCTTTTATATTTTTGTTAGGTGTCCCTTTTATCTATTGTCACTGTTATTGGGCTCTATTATGCAGTAAGAAGAAAGCTTCATGGAAAATCAATAAAAGAGATGGGAAACCCCGCATGTGGCTCCAGCAAGGTCATGAGCCTGAATTCTTATTGGACAATTCTAAGATCTATGCTCTCTTACTTTATTTCTAATTCTCATATTATTATTTGTCTTCATTCAATATGTTACTATTAGTGCAGAATATTTATTTGAAAAATTGGTAGTTAATATGATATTGACCCTAGGTAGGATTGTCATCAGTTGGGGCTAATTTTGTTCCATTTCTGTAGCATCTGCCCCTATTAGCCCATCTCAGCCAGGGAAATTGGCATAAGTCATGCATGTAGGAATTGTTGATTTGTTAATCCTTGTAAAGGACCCCACAAATATTCTGAAATGGGTCCTACCACATGTGGACTATGTATGCTTGTTAGTGCCCTAGCAAGCCAACTGCCTAACTCAAGTCCTTTTTTTTTTCTAACTAACTTCTGGCGCTAGTCCATGATACTCTCAAGCAACTTTGAATTGAAACATTCCTACTTCCAGCAACATGCTTAATGCTTTGATATTTCTAGAAAACTCTTAGCCCTTGTCTGTGTTTAAGCGCATAACTAGATGAACTTGTGAAAGTTCTGTTGACAAATGACAACCATACTCTAAACAAAGACATGGGTGGAGAAAAAAGGCGATAGAAGCTTAATCTTTTTTTGACACTCACCGTGAACTCGATGGCTGCACTTATCAAGTAGATGGTGTAAGTGGTGAAGAAAGCATCAGCCAGAAAGCCGCCAAGGAGCGCGAGAAGGAAGGCAGTGCCCATGAAATTGGTCACTGTGGTGGCAGCAGTGGATGGAGAAAAGTGCATGAATCTTGAGAGGTACAGCACAAGGTTGCTTGCATTTGCCAAGAATGCTAGGTTCTCCAATATTTCCACAGCTGAGGTTTTGCAACATAACAAAGTGAAAAGAATCTATATTATTACGTGCTATAATGGTCAGCTGGTTTACACCAAGCATAAATACAACAATTAAAAAAAAAGAGTTCTAATTGCTACTTGCATAACATCTCTTGAAGGCTTTACAACAACTAATTATCTCTACGTATGTTAGAACATATATAAAACTATTGATGTTTCCTAACAGATTAAGCGATACGCCTATAAGCATAGATAAGGTCTACTAACCTAAGACAAAGGACGCTGCAGCCATGCCTCCATGACGGCCTTTTAAGGCAGGTCTGTTCCTCCAATCAACAAAGCCTTCCCATGTGTTTAACTGTTGTGCTTCATCCTAAATAGTATCCCATATGAAGAAAAACCATTAAATTAAGGAAATAAATTAATATAGTAAGAGAAACACAATAAAATTACTAGGAAGTGTAACCCCACCATCTTTTTTGTAATGCTTCTATTGGATCCCTTGTTGTAAAACTCCAATTGTGAGTGAGAGAACAGTTTCTATACGAAGTAGGAGGGTGGTATTTTTGGGGAGGTGCTGAACTTGTGGGAGAAGATTTTGTTCTAGAATTTATTATACCAGATTGAGAGTTAGAAATTGGTGTCGTATTTATAGGCCTAGAAAAATGGTGGTCCAAACAAGGAAGAATGGTCTAGAACACATGACAATAACTCTTCATTCTACAAGTCCCTTTTGACCTTAAAAATCAGTCCCCACTTCTTTGGCAGCTTCTGCAAATGAAATGTTGAGGGAAAATTTTCAAGAGGGTCTTTATAAAGCCATATGATTATCCAGGATGGTATAGAGAAGTCAAATGGATAATCAAATCATATACCACTAACAAAAGCATTTAGGCTTCTAATTTGATCTTAGTGACGTCAATATTCTAATGTTTCTTTTTGGTCGGTTGGCTTGCTAGAAATGGATAATGTTGAAATCATGTTTAACAAAAACAGAAAAAGAATAAACAATAGGTGGGTTTTGAAGTTGATTTTATACAGGTGTAGCGCTTGTTTATGTGTTCTAGATATGTTTTGAGAATTCGAAATTGGATTTGGAATTGGATAACTGTGGGTCTTGTTCTTGTCAAGATTTCTGAATTGGCAGGGAAATGGTTTATCTTGAAAGGAAGATATAAACGTAACGAATTGCAAGTGGGATGAACTATTAAATGGGTCATATGAGCATGATGCTTATAGGCAAGATAAAGTTAAGAGTTAGCTTTTAAGGAATACCCCACAGCCACATTTCATACGAATATAGGTAAGACCACAGTGCCTCATTGCTAAATCTCTCAACAAATCTATGTCTTTATCACTTGCTATACATTATTAGAGGGATTATAATTTAACATCCTACATTTTAAAGCTTATTTAAAAAAATGTAGACCATATATTTTATTTTGAATGCTTTTAATATCACACCTTACAATTTCAATTCAATATATCTCGTCTTACCATTCAAGTGTCAACTTGTTTGTTCTATACCTTAAAAGTAGTAAAGTCATCATTTAAGCGGTCGAAATCAACTTGATTGAGAGAATGCATAAATTTAATATGAAATTAAAATCTAAGGGTGCAATGTAGAGAAATTCAAAATGGGCAGTATATATTTTCAATAAGCTTTAAATGCTAGGTACAAAATTGTAAATAGTCCGTTCAATGGATATCACTGTCTTCTTACTGTTTTGTACTAATTGCCAGTTCCCCACTCCTAATTCACTAGAAGGGTTGTCACAAATTGTTTGGTTTCCCATATCATGACCCATTTTTTGTGTCCCCTTTTTCTTATGCCATAAGCCTTTAATGGGCTTGCAACTTGGTACTGAATTTTGTTACTACTTCTTGCTAGTTGCTAGAGCCTTCTTAGTGGTCTGTTCATCCGATGCCATGGCCGGCTGGTGTCGGTTTTCATTCTGGGCCACTGAATGTTTTTTTTTTCCCCATTTTTGCTCTGATCATTAGGAATATATGTGGATGTGATCAGGCATTCCAGATTGGTTTTCATTTGGGTGCTTGGTCTGAAGATTTCCAACTTGAGTGGCTTAGAAGGCTTCCAGGAAAAGGGTCCTACAAGGCCAGCATTTACTTCCCATGCAACTCCACTACTTAGTTAGAGTTTCCCATCTCTTGACTATGTTCCAAAATTTTATATATATATATATATATGATTCCAAAAATATAAAAATAAAAAAAGAGAAAGGGAGTTTTCAGTAATCAGTTTTGTTTGATACTTAAGACATGCTACAGTAGATGATAGGGAGGGAATACTTGTCTTTATCTAGAAGATTAAGATAAAATGGTGAGGTTTGAATGGATTTGTTTTTACATATTTATTTATTTATCTATTATTATCTCAGATGCCATTAGAATGAATGCTTTAAATCTTGTGTCGTCACTCTCTTTTGTTAATGAGATAAAACCCAAGTTTCTGATGTGTGAGCTCTCTCACATAAAACCCAAGTTTCTGCTCTCTTACATTAGGAAATTTTACACATTTATTTCTACATTATCACAAGAGTATATTCTAATTCTCCATTCTTCGAGAACTCAGCTAGGCTCTCATAGATGGTGTCTTCTCTATCATGTAGAATATTATAATGTTTATCACTTTATTTTAAAGTTATAATCTTCTACAACATTAAAATGTTTCTCACTTTATCTTTTTACTGATATCATGTAGAACATTAGTATGTAAATCACTTAAAAGAATATTCTATGTTAAGTGCCCCAATCTTATAGTTATAAGACCAAGAAATTTATCTTAGAAAATGTAATTAAAAATATGCTACACCTACACCTATTCATTCTCTTCAAGGTCAATGTTATGTTCAATGTTTAAAACCATATTTTAATGACAGTCATATTATGTATCTCTAAAGTCAGACATTATGTCAACAATTGTCATATTTTATTTTTTACTCCCACATGTTACGGTGAAAAAACTCCTGCTAGAGGGAGCGCACTCTGTCTATAATCATTGCAAGCAAGTTTCTCAAGGGTCAGTTAGAATCTGGCAGGGGATGGAATTTTTTTTTTTAATGTGTAAGCTCATCTAACTAAACCACAAAATAAAGTTATAATTATTGCGAATTTAAAGATATATAGATAAAGAATCTACTGCATCTTTCAAGTATTTTTGTTTGTAATTCTACAACATCATGTGATGTCTCAAATTATTGATATGTTGAAGAATTTTCTACAATAATTGTGGTGAGTAACACCGAACCAGTTTTTACTTCCAAAAATATATGCAAAGCAATCGCTTTCCAATTTTCATAATAAGTAACCGAAGACGTGGCTGTTGTGCGATGTGTCTTTCACCCACCGCCAGTGGCCAAAACGTAACTTGCTGCAAATTACTATTTATTGACGATAACTTGACCAGAATTTCTGTCCCGCAAAGTGAGACGACAAAAGTAGTTGAACTTCGTACAAATATTATTAGGGCATGTTTGCGTATTATGTTGCATTGTATTACATTACATTATATTGCAGTATAAATAAAAAATATAATACAATACAATACAATACGATATGTCAAATAAGCCCTTAAGATGTTTGAAAAATGAGTTAGAACTGAGAGTTTAAACTGTCATAATTATAGTACGTGAGAGTTTTATATGTAGTATATTTTTACTTTACACTATAGCACATTTTTGTTTATACTATAACATGTAAAAACTTTACACTGTTCACAATTGAGACTATAGAGTTAGAACCCTTGTTCTAAACACCCAGTATATTATTTGTTTTATAAGGTGTTTAGCATGACGATTAAAACTGTAAATACTATAATATGTAATAGCTTTACACTGTAACAAATTTTTTTGCTTTTACTGTAGCATATGAGATTTTACACTATTCTTAACTAAAAAGTTAATTAGAACCAATTAATACCAAACAAGCTATAGATGTTTGAAAGACATATCCATCATAGTGCTCACCTATATAATTATTATTTATTTATTTATTTATTAATCTATTTATTATTATTATTATTATTATTATTATTATTATTATTATTAGGCTATCTAAACCATGACACATGTCCCTCAACGTCCCAACAATTGGAAAGAAAAAGAATGGCCAAACTAGAGATGCAATAATGGGCCAGAGCCCATGGGCCAGCACGGGCCCGTCTTGATACAGTGATGGGCCGAGCTGGCATGGCTCATCACTGTTCAATACACAGCCCGGCCTATAAATATTGGTGAGCTGGGCTGGCCTAACATATATTAGCTCATGGGCCGGCCCGGTAAGGCCCATGAAAAATATGGGTCGGGCCAGCCTGGCACGTTTAGGACCATCATGGGCCGGCTCATCCTGACCTGTGTAAGGCCTATATAGGCCCATAATGGGTCAACCCACTGAAGGCCCATTGTGACCCAATTTTATTTATAATATATATTTTTTTTAGTAATTTTATAAACATCTTATGTCTAATTATCCTGATTTTACTCTCTTTTTTTCACCAAGGTTTTGTCTCACTTAGTTTTCCTAAAAAGGTTTTTAATGAGGCAATCGTAAATAAAATATCAACTTTTATATTTGTTAACTTGTTTAAAAATTCAAAAATTAAAAATTAAAATTGCATGCTTAGATGAGCTAACCCATCTAAACCCACGATAAGCCAAAATAGGCTTACTTATCCTAACTCATAGATGGGCTCGAATGAGTCGGCCCATTGAAGGCCCACGGCATGGCCCGGCCTAGCCCACATAAAATTGGCCCATGATGTGAATTGGGCCGAGGTAATTCTAATATGGGCTAGGACGGCTCGGCCCATGACCTGCTGAGCCTAAGAAGAACGGGCCGAGCCGACCAAACTTCTTATTACATGAATTTTAGGGAAAAAAAAAAAGAGTCAAACACAATCACCTAGGATAGTTTTCAACATAATATAGCAAAAAATTTAACTCATTCATGTAGAATTAAAACCTCGTTATTCATAAAATATTAAGCTCAATCTAATATATAATATACTTTTTAAGCTGAAATTGATTATTTTATGAGTAAAAAAATTTATAAGATTAAATAGAAGTACTTTAATATAGATTGACTTTTAGGAAGATTTTCTAGGTTCTAGAATCAACAATGGTCTATTTGGTGAATGCCCCTAGCTTGAGGGTGTGCTTCTGTAGGTTCATTACTAGAACAATCAAGGTTGTTCAAGACCAACCAACTAAAATTAAATCAAGCGAAACCAATTATTTTTACTTTTCATTATTTATTTGATTTTATCAGTTAAGAAGTTTTTTAATTTATTACCTAGCGAATTGAAAAGTTTTTTAAGTTTTAGAATAAACGAAACAAAAACTGCTCTATAATTTTCTTTTAACAACTATTTTATTATGTGTCATATTTCTCTTATTTTCATACTCGTTATTAATAAATTAACAACATTTTTATGTATTTTTGTTAACAAATTTGTTTTTAATGGAATTTTTTTTTTTGTTTTATGAGTAGAGTAAAATTTCAACTAGTCAAAATTCATAAAAAATAATATTTTTTTTACACAATCGACTAAAAGTATATATTCAATCAAAACAGTTATACATAACTTGGTTCGATTTGGTTCGATTTAATATCTAAAACAAATTAAATTAAAGCAAGAAAAAATAGGTTACTATTTTGTCAATGATTTATCTCATGAATGCCCTCTACTAGTTATAGCACCAATAACATATAAAATTGCCGCTTTGGAGATTTTGCTTTGAAAAGTTTGAAAGACAAAAGCCTGTTTTTTTTATTAGTTCAGTGCAATTTGTCTCAGTTTAAATGGCCATCATAGTTTGAATTAGTGTTTGATGAAGCATTTAATTCAAACTAAATCAACAGTTTAAATTGTGCTGAACTGCTTAACTTATAATTCAAATCCCATTCTATTTTAACATTTTAAACCAATATTGAGCAGTGATTTCACTCATATATATTTGTATTTACAATTTAAACTATTATTTCATATTATTTTTTAATTAAATGACCTTTTTTTTATATATTTCGTGTTTATTCTTTAATTAAATAATTTTTTCATACTTCAAACTAGAGTTTTCAATACTCATCCAAACATAAATTTAAATTGGATATCTTATTTAACTTAAAACTTTAACTGTACATCCAAATGCCAGTTTGGATTACTATTTAAAGTATACAATTTGAATTTTTCTGTTCAAACTAGAAAAATTTAAACTTATACGCTTCTAACCAACAAACCAAACAGGAGGAAAAGCTATCAAACGTTAATGCTAATGTTATTTTTGACATGAAAAAGTGTAAAAATTACATATTTGATCTTTTTTAATTTCAAAATAATTCAAAAACAATATTTAAAAAAGTAAATACCTTAATCAATAGTAATTGTTGGCTAAAATTTGACAAATTCTATACTTGGTGTCTAATTTACCGCCACTTATAACATATGCCAAATTTAACATTGCTTGCTAAGATATATTAAAGAGTGATTTTTCTATTCAAATACTAAAATTTGAACTTTGCTTACTAATTTTGCATTGCATTGAAGATATTAATAGGGAACACAAACAACCAACAAAGAGTAAAAATTCTTGCCTATTATGGGCCTCCAGACATTTGAGCATTTCCTTTACTTCCGTATAGAAGAGTCCATTCTCCATGCTTCACACAAAGTTGGAGCGCCCAAAAAAAGTTTTCTATCTTAAGAATAATTAAAAATAAAAATAAAACTGGTAGGGATAATGGCTCACAGAGTTCGCTAGAAATGACCAAAATATTTACAGTCTCATGATTGCATGTAATGTTAACTTTTTAGCAGTGCTGGGAACAAGGATTAAAAAAATTGACATTCGATCAATATTTTTATGAAAATTTTGTATTTTGGAAGTATTAACATAGAAATTCAGGTGTCGTATTTTTTTAGTAGAATATTCAAAAATTTCTATGAAAATATCTGTGGATATCAATATTTTGATACAAATGTTGATTTCCTGTAAAAACTAGCATTAATGACAAAATGTTGGAAAATTTTCCGCAGGAAATATCGGCAAAATATCCATACTTTATACTTATTTTTTAATTTAATTTTGAAATGTTATAAAATTCATGTTTCTTATTTATTTTTTAATGTAGTTTGTAGTCTTTTGAATCATAATAAACTTTACCTAATAAGATGGCCAAATTTTTGGCTTAATAAACCTAAAGAAGAACCAGAAAACTAGATAACTTGGTATTGTTTCTTACTTCTTAGCAATTGGGTTAACTCACAAGTTGTTATACATGGAAAGCCAGTGGGTGAGGATCAAGAGATATGCAAGGCATGCAAAGAATTATATAAGAAACTATTTAAATTCTATGTCTTGGTATCAATATTATTTAAACCAATAAGGTATTTTAGATAACTTTGAACCTCTTAGAAGCTCTTTATGATGTTGATGTTTTCTTATCTTGTATAAAACTATACATGCAAAGCACTTGTATTAGGTTAAATTCTAACTATTTTACTTAATTTGAGATTATATATATGCTTATCATTTATCATATTATGATTAATTCTTATAATTCATATTTGTCGTACTTAGTATTTCGGTTAAGAGTTTCATCTAAATCATGTATTATTAACAATTGTAGAATTTTTCAAAGTCTCATCTAACAATAAAGTGTTTTAAGATAACTTTTCATATTTTATGCTAATTTCAACATATACAATATTTTATTAAAATTTCTGTAAAATTTAAGTATGGATAGTTTTATAACTATCAATATTTTTAGTATTGGTTAAAAGTAGAGCCATGGTTCAATACCTTACGGCAGAAATCGTCTTTGATAATAATAATAATATTAATAATAATAATAATAATAATATAGGTCTTTTTGTCATCTAATTTTTAGAGATAACATGTAAATATGTAATTCGTTAAGACAATTGTAATGATATGTCACAACGCTTTGCTCTTTATGTTTTATGCTTCAAGAATTCAAAATAAAAAAGCAGCCCATGCTCGATCAAAGGGTTAATCGCTGCCACGCTCAACTGAAGGTTCAATCATAGAAATGCACTGGCGGAGACGGTTTATGATGAGTAGGTGTCCCTACTCATTTTTTAAAATTTATAGTTTTACCTTTATTTTTTAGTTTAAAATTTTAATCATGCTCCTATTTTGAAAGAAAATTATAACGTTACCCCTATAAAATAATAAAAAAATACTATTATGTCTCATGAAATAATTGAAATATATTATTGCGTCTTTATTAAATAATTTAAATATGTTGTTATGTCCCTATTTTATAATAAAAGTTATAATTACGCCCACTCAATCATTGAAATATATGGTTATATTTTTATTCAATAAAACACTATTTTTAATTTTTTTATATGGTGCCTCCAAGAAGAAAAACTTCTAGCTATGTCAATGTAGAATTACTTTTAAAATAAAAATAAACAGTCTTAAATTGAAAATGTCAATATTATACCCCAAATCTAACACTAAAACAAATTTGGATAGGGGCATCATGGCAAGGGATGCATTCGATCTCTGTAGTTATCATCGCACTCTATCATTGCCGTTGAAGTTATTTATGTTTGGGTGGAAAGTTTAAAGCTTTTTTTTACTTTAAACTTTAAATAATTGGTTTACTCAAAAGTGGACCAATCTTTTATTAATTTTTTTAGGGTAATCTTTGATTAATTTTATTAAAATTTTAATTATGCTCTTATTTTGAAAGAAAATTATAATGTTACCCCTATAAAATAATAAAAAAATATTATTATGTCCCATGAAATAATTGAAATATATTATCGCGTCTTTATTAAATAATTTAAATATGTTGTTATGTCCTTATTTTATAATAAAAGTTATAATTATGCCCACTCAATCATTGAAATACATGGTTATATTTTTATTCAATAAAACACTATTTTTAATTTTTTTATATGGTGCCTCCAAGAAGAAAAACTTCTAGCTATGTCAATG
>CAMOHE010045420.1:0-10176 GCA_946598075.1 Artocarpus hirsutus | reverse complement strand
GGGATGCATTCGATCTCTGTAGTTATCATCGCACTCTATCATTGCCGTTGAAGTTATTTATGTTTGGGTGGAAAGTTTAAAGCTTTTTTTTACTTTAAACTTTAAATAATTGGTTTACTCAAAAGTGGACCAATCTTTTATTAATTTTTTTAGGGTAATCTTTGATTAATTTTGTGTTTGTTTAAAAAGTTCACTACAACAATTTATGGAGTAGACGATAGTGTGACCAAAATTGTTGTCTAATATCCAAAAAAATGCGACATGAAGATTCTTATGTTTAAAAAGTCTAAATTCTCATATTGGGCATAAGTTTTCTAAAAACTATCGTTTAAAATTTTATATTAGATGATGATTTTTTAAAAACTAACATTTAATATCCAAAAAGTTCCAAAAAGAATTTCCCGTTCATTTTCATAGTATATATATTTTTAATTGTTTTCATTTCTTCTGTAAGTACGAGTTACTTTCTTCCATCCCTTTCACATTTACAAACTCTATATTTTCTCTCAACTTCCCCATTCTTTGTCTAAAGTCCCTCTTTATTTTTCTCATCTTCCAACTCTCTCTACTCTCTCAAAACATAAATTTTTATTCCTTCATCTCTCTATCCTTTTAAACGTAAAGTTTGTATTTTTTTATCTCTTCCACAATCATTGTTCCTTCAACCCTTACTATTATCGTTGTCATTGCCACTGGGACTACCACAACCATGCCCATGGTCATTGTCCCTCTACCGTACTTGCCCCCTTCGTCAATCATGATTTCACCGTGATGTTTGCTACAATATTTTTCTCCTAATTTCTTCGTCTTTTACTTTTAGAATCACTCATCTTCTGTGCTACCATGTTTAAAGTATTTTTTCTAGTTAGATTTTGTAGAGAAAACTTTAGTTATTGTATTTGTATTGCCTACTGATTATAAATGAGAAGAAAAATTTCTTATAAAATTTCTTAGAAAATCGTTAGTTATGTTATTTGATGAAATATGAATCATGTTTGTCTAATTTGTGAAAAATATTTGAAGAAACTATTGTTTAAGCAAAAACATATTCTTTAGTTGAAAGGATTTTTTTAAAAAAAAATTTGGACTTGACAATAATTTTTACAAAAACCGTTGTCAAGTGGTATTTTTATCATGGTTTTTTGCAAAATTAAAAAATAAAAAACAAAAATAAAAAAAACTATTGTTTAATATGCCCTTCTTGGATTCTTAAGAGTTTCATATGCATATTAGATAACAGTTGAAAATTATCATTGTACGTGTTTGACATATTACAACAGTAGATAAGACAGTGGTTTGGCTAACCACCATTTAAAGTTCCATTTGTATTAGTGGTTTTTTTTTCCCTTTTCTCTTAAGCCATTGGTTTACTTAACAATAAACCAGTTGTTTACTTTAGACCATTGGTTTAGTAAAACTAAGATCAATAGTTTATTTCAATTCTTTGGTATGGACAATGGTAATTAGGCTTTATATCTCACGAAAGTTGTATTTATCTAAGAAAAATTTTCATAAATATTATTTTTTGAAATACTACACTTCATAAACATTACACATGTTTAAGTTTGATATAACTTAAATATAAAATATAAGAGGTACTGTGGCACAACTTTTTTTAACTATGGTATGAACAAGGATGAAAATATCTATGTCACTGATGTTGTCGAGGTTTTGATTTATAGATATGCCTTAGATATTATCGATGTCGACGGATATTCAAGAAAAAATAGATATCATAAGAAAAACTTGTAATTTTTTTTTACAACTTTACACAATGTAAAAATAATCAATATTACTTAATTTGAAACAAATTAATAACATAATTAATATAATATTGATCTAATATGAAAGTTATATTGCTTACTAAAAAAGGATACCAACATTATATATATTGATTATGATTCTAATATTATTTTACATACTTATTACAATCAAGAAACAATAATATAATATAGTAGAAAAAAACTACCACCAAATAAAATAAAAGTACATATAAACTTCAAGTCTATTTAATAACAAAACAAGTTTTAGTGTATTGGAAAGTATTATCTAGGTTTCGATTTTGATCTAAATAATACATCTGTCAAGATATTACTCTTGAATAGTGCTAGATATGCCATATATATGTTTCTTGATTTCTTCCTATTGTTAGTCCATAAATTAGATAATGTTAATTTATCTAACTTGATAAATAGTTTTCATAGAGTTGTAATGATATCTCAATAGTAATTTGTGGCTGAAGATACACATCTATATCAAAGAAACTGTTTTGGTTTTGTACCTCTAAACTCATCCCCGTTTGAGAACTATAAATAATAATATAACCATAAGAATTTTTATTAATTTCAAAGCTCATTGAGTCAAAACTCATGGCAACAAAATTCTCATTAGTTTGACTCATTTGAGTTGCTCCACATCTTTTTATATGTTGCTTTGTAATTGCCCAAATACCCTCATATGGTGTCCTACAACCATGATCTTCATTTTATGTAGCATGCGTAAATTTGTTAATTCCAATTAATGGATTTAAGGGTGTTTGATTAGACATTATATTTTCTTTTCTTTCATAGTTTCCATCATCATTATCATCACCATCCCACCATCATCATCATCATTAGTGTCGTTGGAATTGTAATAAATTTTACGCGCACAATAGTTAGAATTAGTAGACAAAAATAGTAAAAATATAGTACACATATATATGTAACAAGACATAGGGCTTTATAGAAGAGTCATTAACTATTCATTTTAAAAGTAATAACTATTTAAAGACTAAATAAGTCTTAATAAATATTTTTTTATTATCTTTAGGTTTAAACTATTAGTCACATTTTATTAAAAAATAATTTTAAAAAAGTCCTACAAAATTGAGTTTTGTGCAAAAAAGAAAATTCTCCTAATCTTTTTGGATATTTTGTGAAAATTCCCAAAAATATTATAGATTTTCATGGATACTAACCAATATTACGGATATTTGTAGACATTGTAGATATTTTACAGATATCCTACAAGAAAAATCCTTCTCTTATATATATATATATATCTATATATATATATATATCGAGACTTTAAAATATGGATATTTTTGTAGAAACATCGACAATATTGTTGACATTTTCATCCTTGGGTATGAATAAACACATTTTTCAAAGGTATGACATAACATATAATTTAGGGCAATTCATATAGACGCCATTTTTTTTAAAACTCAATTTTTATTTATATCACAAAATGTTAAAATTTCTTATGCCAAAACTTGGAGCGTGTCCTATCGAGACATGCCTACATATCCCCCTAGGACATTTTTCGTGTCCCTTGAGGACATGTCTGTACGTCCTTTTGGGACATTTTTTGCGTTTCTCGAGGACATGTTTGCATGTCTTATTGGGACAATTTTTGTGTCCCTTGGAGATATATCACATGTCCCTTTAGTACATTTTTTCATGTCTCTTCAAGACATGTTGCATGTCCTTCGAAACATTTTCTGCCATCCCTCTAGCATAAATTCATCTCTTTCACAAAAGGACACTTTAAGTATGATAAAAAAATGTAAAAGATAAAGGCAAATCATGATAGGAAATTATATAAAAAATTTAAAAAATCAATTAGAACCTAGAAAGTCAATTTCCCCAGGTGAATCATTAACAGTGTTTTCAAATTTCTGTAAAACAACAAAAAAAAAACATTAAGATTCAATATCGTCTTTGAATACATTATTGACAAAGCAAAAATAAACAAAAAAAATCAATTGCTTAACCAAAGAAAGAAAAGTAATGGGAAAAAAGTTTTCAACTTTGAGTCAAATTACAATTAAGTCTCAATCGTCCCCTCAACACAAGACCATATTTCATCTCATCCAAAAAAAAGTGTGACAAATTAAACAAAAATCGACACAGACAAACATAAAAGGCGTTGTGAAATTGAAATAAAAAGAAAAAAGATCTATACTTTTTAAACTAGAGGTGAAAAGGACTTAGAGCATTCAGAATCGACAAAGGAATTACAGAAATAAGAGGAATGGTGGTGGCGCCTATGACGTTGTTTGGTGTTAGAGTGCAAACTATTCTTAACCTTGAGAGCATCTCTGTTTTTGTCTGTCTTTATCTTGATGGCTACAGTGGTAGTGACGATGTTGATGGTGAAAGGAAGAAGATGATGAATCGTATGAGTTGGACGATTTTGAGGAAGACAGTGCCCCCATTGTCAAAGAATACAGGGATGAATGGAGAACAAATCAACTTTGAGAGCCGCAATTGAATAATCTGATTGACTTTAGAAGACCGTTGATGTAGCTATGAGCTTCATCCTTGCTCTTTACGAGTGAAAAAGGTCTATCAGAGCTCACCATCATCATCGATGGATGAACTCCTGATCTCGCGACTTTAGGATTAAAGCCCTAATCATAATTACTGAAAGCAATAATAATTGGCAAAAAATAAAACACAAAGAACACACAATATTTATAGTGGTTCACTCTCAATATAAGAGTTACGTCCACTTGCCGCCTCTGCAGATTGTCACTATGATAAAACCGGAGATTACAGAGAGAATTACAAGAACACACCCTTGTCAATTTTTCTATCTCATTATCTCTTTCTTAATCGCTCTCTCAAAAACAACCCCCCAATATAAGCAAAATTAGGGCAACCAAAATACATGTGTAAAAAAAAAAAAAAAAAAAACCTTATGTAAAATAAACTTACATATAAAATTTTCGCCTAGGGGGCTCTGCCAAGAGGAGGGTTTACCACCCCCTTCTAACCCCCACGTTGACCTTACTATAAAGGTTGATCCATGTACAAACTCTACATGGGAACAATCTGCATTAGGGTAACAATTAAGCTCCATACATACTAACAATCTCCTACTTGAAGACTAATTCACCATCAACTGTCCTCACTGTAGTGGTTGTGACTCCACATTCCTCAGCAGAGAAGTCCAACTGAAGTTGTGCACAACTCCAATTTCTCAATCTTCACAATCTTTGTCAACATATCAGCTGTTTTACGACTTCCCTCTATCTTTTTAAGTGCTAAGATTCCATCATCCAAAGCTGATCTTATAAAGTGATATCGAACCTGTATATTCTTTGTCCTAACATGATAAACAAGATTTTTTGCCAAATGAATGGCACTCATGCTGTCACAATACAACACACTTCGTTCATACTTGTGACCCAACTCTTCTAAGAAAGACTACAATCACACCATCTCCTTACTAGCCTCTATAACTGCAACATACTCTACCTTAGTAGTAGAAAGTGCAATTATCTGCTATAACTTTAAAATCCAACTAACTATAGTACCACCTAGTGTATAGACAAATTTGGTAGTACCTTTTCTGCCGTCTATATCACCAGCTATGTTAGCATCAACACATCCCTACAAGCCAAAATCTGACTTTTTAAAGCATAAAACCGAATCTACAGTACCTTTTAAAGACCTGAGAATCCATTTCATTGCCTCTTAGTGTTGTTTTCTTAGACTGCTCATATATCTACTCACAACTCTCACTACATGTGCTACGTCTAGTATAGTGCATACCATTGCATATATAAGACAACCAATTGCAGAGGCATAGGATACCTTGTCCATGTAGGCTCGCTCCTCCTCAGACAAAGGTGACTAATTCTTAGATAGACAGAAATGACTAGCCAAAGGGGTGCTTACAGACTTTTCTCTATCCATGTTGAATCTGCTAAGCACTTTCTTCATATGTTCTTCCTATGATAGCCTTAGGATCTCCCCATCCCTAGTAATTCTCATTCTAAGGATTTGTTTTACAGAACCCAAATCCTTCATTATAAACCCCTCTGACATTTTCTTTTTTAGCTTGTCAATCTCCTATTTACTTGCACAAACAAACAACATATCATCAACATACAGTATTAAAATAATGTAGGATGCATCAAACCTTTTGATGTAACAACAGTGATCTGCCTGGCATCTTAGAAAACCAGTACTGCTTATGAAATTGTCAAACATTTTATACCACTGTCTAGGAGCTTGTTTTAACCCATACAAACTCTTTTGAAGCTTATACACCATTTTCTCCTTTCCCTAAACTTCAAAACCATGTGGCTGCTGCATGTAAATCTTTTCCTCCAAATCACCATGAAGAAAGGCTTTTTTTACATCCATCTGCTGAAGATGTAGATTTTCCTTTGCCACTAACTCAAGAATCATTTTAATTGTGGTCAATTTAACCACTGGAGAGAAAATTTCAGTGTAGTCAATTCCTTCTTTTTGTTGAAAGCCTTTTACCACCAATCTTGCTTTATAACGCTTGCTACCGTCATGGTCTTCTTTTATTTGATAAACTCATTTATTTTGCGATGCCTTCTTTCCTTGTGTTAGCTTTGCTAACTTCTATGTATGATTAGACATCAAGGAATCCATCTCATCCTGCATGGCTAACTCCTACTTAATTGATTCATCAACCTGCATTGCCTCCTTATAACTCTCCAGTTCACCTCTGTCAGTCAATAAAATATAATTAAGTGATGGAGAGAATCTCTATGGTGGCTTGATAGTTCTAAAAAATCTTCTCAAATCTGGCACTGAAGTGGCTTTTGTGGCTACATTCTCCTGGTCTCCTGGGGGTCAATTTTCTTCATTTCTTGGAACATCTTGTTGTAAATCGTTCATTGGAAAGTCTTTAAAGTAGACTACCTTGGGCCTTTTTACTTTAGAATCTATATTTTCTAAACCTTTACCTAACTTGTCTTTGTATAGCAACTGTTCATTGAAAATTATATCCCTGCTCCTAACAATCTTTTGATTTTGGTTATCTTAGAAACGATAGCTAGACTCAGTATCACTATAGCCAATAAAGAAACATTTCTTACATTTCAAATCAAGTTTACTTCTAACGGAAGCATTAATATGAGCATAAGAGAGGCAACCAAACACTTTTAAGAAAGAAAAGTTTACCTTTTTGCCGCTCCAAACCTCCTCAGGTATTTTATAGTTTAAAGGCACTGAGGGACCCTGTTAATTAGATAAGCTGTAATGTTAATTGCATCTACCCAAAACGCCTTAGGCACTCTTGCATGAATTCTCATGCTCCTTACATGCTCATTTAGGGTCCTGTTCATCCTTTCAGCCACACCATTTTGTTGAGGCTTTTTGAGAATAGTTTTTGTCATCTTGATTCCATTCTCAACACATTACTATTTGAAGTCATCACCAATGTATTCACCCCCATTATCAGATCTCAAACACTTTACCTTTAAGTTTGTCTCATTCTCAACCATTGCTTTCTACCTTTTAAAAGTATCAAACACATCAAATTTATTCTTCATAAAATAAACCCATATCTTCCTAGTTGAGTCATCAATGAACATCACATAATAGTTGGATCCTCCAAGAGAGTTAACAGTCCATGGCCCCTACACATTAGTATGCACCAACTCTAAGTTTTCTTCCTTTAGGTCTCTACCTACTTTGGAGAAGCTAACCTTTTTCTACTTTCCAAGAACACAGCTCTCACATATATAGTGCTCAACGGATTTCAACTCTGGTATTTTACCGTTCAACACAACTATCTTTATCCTTTTTTCACTCATATGCCTGAGTCTATAATGCAATAAATCTGACTTGGCATAGCTATCAGCAACAGCAACCATACCCTGCAATTAGAAGTCATATAAAGGGTTCTAGTTCTATTGCCATGTGCAACAACCATGGCACCTTTCGTAACCTTCCATCCACCACCACAAAAGGTAACATTATGTCCTTCATCATCAAGCTGTCGTACCGAAATTAAATTTGCAACAACTTCGGTACATATCTCACCTTTTGTATTTTCCACACAGCCCCGTTTGACATCTTTAAACAAATGTCCCCAACACCCACAATATAGGGGTTCTCCATCAACTAGGTATACCTTTCTGTAATTCCTAACAACATAGTTTTCCATAATTTTACGATGAGCAGTGTTGTAAAATGATGCCCCTAAGTCTAAAACCCAAGAATCGACAAGACTGTCAACAGACAAAAGTAACACATCTTGAATCTCCTCAGTGACAACATTTATAGCATCATCCTTGTTTTCGTCCTTCTTCTTTGGTGCCCTACAATCCTTCTTCAGATTGCCTTGTTTCCCACAGTTCCAACACTCCATATTTATCCCAGATTTGGAATTATTTTTACCATTCCTCAACTTCGATCTACCTCTATTTTGGTTAGAATTTCAGTTATTCGGTTTGCCCTTACCTTCAACATTTAGGGCATAATTTGACGTCGCTGCTTCACCCGAATCAATTAGGCGAGCCTCCTCCGTAAGGATTCGATCTCTGACATCATTAATATTCAGTTTATAGAATTACTAACTGCAACCCGCATTGGTTCCCAACTATTTGGTAAAGACACCAAGAGTATTAGGGTACAAACCTCATCATCAAAATCAATCTCAACAGAAGACAATTGATTGATGATCGTGTTGAACTCGTTTAGATGTGTTGCCACCAAAGCCCCTTCTGCCATCTTCAAGTGAAAAAGTTTCTTCATAAGAAATACTTTATTATTTACAGAAGGCTTTTCATACATATCTAACAAAACCTTCATCAAACTCATAGTTGATTTCTCTTTCGCCACATCATGCGCCACGTTCTTCAACAGTGTCAGCCGAATAACCCTTAATACCTGTCTATCAAGGAGTTTTCAATCATCGTCTGACATTCCTTCTGGTTTGTTCCCCTTATGTGATAGATGCAACTTTTTACCATACAGATAGTCCTCGATCTGCAATCTCCAAACAGTAAACTCGTTACGATCAAATTTTCCAATTCCATGTGTTGAACCTTTTTTGCTAGCCATTACTTTCAAATTCAATCTTGCTCTGATACCATTTGTTAGGATTAAAGCCCTAATTCTAATTACTGAAAGCAATAGTAATTGGCAAAAAATAAAATACAAAGAACGCACAATATTTATAGTATTTCATTCTCAATGTGAGAATTACGTCTACTTACTGCCGCTACAGATTTCCACTATGATGAAACCAGAGATTACAAAGAGAATTACAAGATCACGCCCTTGTCAATTTTTTTATCTCGCTATCTTTCTCTTAATCACTCTCTCAAAAACGGCCACCCAATATAAGTAAAATTAGGGCAACCAAAATATATACGTAAAAAATCCAAAATACCCTTATGTAAAATAAACTTACATATAAAATTTTTGCTCAGGAGCTCCGCCCTCTACAACCCTTGGGAGGGGGGTTTACCACCTCCCTTCCACCCCACATTGACCTTGCCGTGAAGGTCTATCTCCAAACAAACTCTCCGTAGAGGTAATCTACGTCAGGGTAATTAAGCTCCACACATACTAACACACAATCTCTTGATCTCCGAAGCTAGTTCATCTTCAATAGGGACAACCATCATCGCTCAGAGGTCAAAGAAAAGAGGAGAGACAGAGGCAAAGAAGAAGAAGGAAGGAAAAGAGTGAGAAACATAGATAGAATAAGAGGAGAGAGAAAGAATGGTAGAAATAGAGTGAAAGGAGAGAGAGACATAAATATATATTTTTTTAAAAATAGCTAAATCAGTATGTTTTGTGGTAACTGAATTTTTTTGTGGCATTTCAAAATTTTAAAAACTTTTTTGTGGCATAAAAAAGAAGAGGCTGAAAGATGGCATAATATGTAATTTTCTCTGTAATTTATAGGAAATCAGAGAGGAGCTAACTTATTTTTCCTTCTTTAAGCCACCTGTTTACTTTAAAATAAACCCTTCCTTTACTTTAATTCTTTGATCTGTATTTTTATGTGGAAAACTTTTTCAACAAAAAGTTCACTCAACAATTGTCACCAGCCAAAAAAGTTCATGTTAATACATTGGTCGTTTGTGTGGAAACTGCCATCCATATGTTTTTGTGGGAACTTATTTTCCCTTCTTTGAACTACTGGTTTACTCAAAAGCAAACCATTCGTTTACTTCAATTCTTTAAATGTGTTGGTCTAGCGTGCTCTACGAGAACTTTTTCCTCTTGGCAAAATCAATTGACGACCCTGGTTTCTGACACTTATCTAAAGAGCTCAACCCAAATCAGTAGGAAAATTTTTAATGGGGTGTTTGGAAAGGTGGTGAGAACTAATGTTTAGAACTACTTTTACTGTAACATGTGAGAGCTTTATGCTGTAGTAATTTTTTTTATTGTTACTGTAGCATGT
>CAMOHE010045419.1:0-32715 GCA_946598075.1 Artocarpus hirsutus | reverse complement strand
TTTTCCCTACTAGGCATGTTGATGCTCATCCCTATCATATCTACATCTCTCAGGTGGAACTCAGTGCAACTTATTTGACGAGGAATAAGCAACAACACTGTTGAATTCGTGTTGGAAGATCTTTGTTAAACTGTAACTCGTCTAGATTATGTAAGATTTGTATTTACTTTGTGATGGCTGTGTTAAGTTATTTGGGAATTGTACTATGGTGATGATGACTGTATTTTAAATATTTGGTGTTACATTAAAAACTGTGGTTTGTATTTTAAATATTTATTTTTGTTCAAAGACCCATGGGCATTGTTTAATAGATTTAAATAATATTGAATCTAAGTTTATTTTTATTTATTCAATACTGTTAACCCCCATATAGGGGCGTTATACGTATTAGTGTATAAGACTTCCAAAACTTACATATATAACTTTAACACATGGTTTACACATAATTGAAGAAGTTATAATTGTCAAAAAAAACTATTTGTAGAATTAAATGCCAGTAATATCCTTTCCCCATCTCCTCTATGCATCTTTCATCAGGCATTAATTGTAGGTTGCATACTCACAGTATAAACATACATGGATAGTTTTCACTCAGCAAGTATGAACTATGTCTTGCAAAACACTTAATTAGACATATAATAAAAAATGCGTGTTAGTTTATGCTTATTTATAATATTGTCTTATTAAACTTATGGGCCCAAATGTTTGTACCTGTTGAGTAGGATCATTGAGAAGTTAGGGTTTGCAAGGTCCCCCAACGACACTATGATCTAAATTTTAATCCTGAAACATAAGCCTCTATGTAGGCTACGAGGTTGATACGACACTCAAACTTATTTTGTTTTTATAGGTTTCACTGGACTTATTAGTGAATATGCAATTTAACATGGCATCGCATACTAGGGGTGGCAATAATCGTGTTCGTGTCGGCACGTTTAGCCCGAACACGAACACGACACGATTAATAAACGTGTCAGAAATGCCGACACGAACACGATACGCCTATGGCACGCGTAACACGGCACGACATGATTAACACGATTATTAAACGTGCCGTGACGAGTTGACACGATAACAACACACATATGACACATTTATGACCCAATTAAATAAAAAATAAAAAAAATAAAAAAAAATAACAAAGAAAATTAACAAAAACACAATATCTAATTAATACTAACCTACTATAAATATTTCAAATATTTTTATTTTTAAGTTTAAATGTGTTATAAACGGACGGGTTGTGTCATGTCGTGTTGTGTCAACACGTTTACAGCCCGTTAAATTAAACGTGTTAAGGCGTGTTTAGCGTGTTAGCACGAATTCAATCCGTTTATTTTCGTGTTATTCGTGTCAACCCATTTATGGCACAATTAATAAACGTGCGGTCTAAACCCGTTTATCTCGTGTCGTTTTTGTATCGTGTCATCGTGCCGTGTCCAAATTGCCAACCCTATCGCATACTATAACAAGGCATAAATATGCATTTATAATGTTTTTATAAAATATGTGAAACATTTAATTTGTAAACTATTTATATTATATACGAGATTCTTACTTACATATTTTCTAGCAACTAGGATTTACTGCTCGTCAAGATTTTAGAAAAACACCCATTAAGAATGCAAGATTAGCTATTAGCTTGTCTTATGCTACATAATTTAATATAATCGTAAGGGAATATAATCCTTTCTTATAACATATTTTCCCCTATTTAAGGATAATAAAAATCATTATTTTTATTACAAGGATTAATTAACAAAATCCTCATAATTTATTTTTCCTTTATTGCCCTTACTTATACATGCTAAGGTTAATAATTAATCAAATAATTAACTATCTCATCCATTAACTAAGTCTGAATATTTTCAGTTAATTAATTTAATAATTAAATAACTTTCTTATCCATAAGCTAAGTCCAAAATAAAATTTATCTTATTACACTTATTGGGCTTGTAATTTTGTTAAGGTCCATTAAGTCTAAAAGCGTTCTTAAGGCATTTCAAACTCTATATATCATCGTAATATAGATCTGAGAGGAGACTTTTAAACTAGTACAGGTGTTGAGCCTGTATTTAGCATCACGATGTCGTAAGCCTAGCATATTGGGGTTTAAAAGAATTCCGTTTAAATTTCCAATGAATATCCTTAAAGATCATAAGAAATCAATATTTTTATAAATAAAGTTTCGTGTTGAAAATCATATTTTAAAATAGTATCCAAATTTAACAAAACAGTAAACGATAGACTCGCAAAACTTTTCAAGTATTACAATTCTTTTGTTGGTTGTAAATTAGAATTCTGTCATTATGAGCATTTTGTTTGAAAACTAGTACTGAAAGATACTTTTTAATAGTTTTAAAAGTCACCATAAAACTGTATGTAAGCAACAATTTTCTTAAAAATTTTCTTTACAAAAGTTTCTCATTTGAATGAGGTCTAAAACTTTTATGTTTATTTTCGTTTTTTGTTATTAACATGTATGCTTCGCTAATTTTTGCAAACTTTATCATTTTAATAGCTTTTTATAAAAAAAGTTTCGACTATTTTTATAAATATACTTTGAAGTCTAGTTTAGAAGTAGATTCTTCAAAATTTTTCTTCACCAAACTTTTCGTCTTATCAAAATCTAAAATTTTTATGTTTTATGAAAATCGTGATTCAGACTTTTCAAAGGTCTTTTTTGTAAAAAATAAAAATTGTTTTTTTTTTTTTACAGATTAAAAGCAGCCAGTTTTTTAAATCTGCCTGTAACTATATTTTATAAATGGATTTTGAAAAAGTTTTCTCCACGAAAGCTCTTCACCTCATCGAGAACTAAAACTCTCTTATATGTAAAAATTGCAATTTAACATCAAAATGGCCCATTTATATCGAAACAGTGAGTGCCTTTTTTTATAATTTAGGGTAGTTTTCTAAATCTGTCTCTAACTATATTTTAGAGGTAGATTTTGTAATAGTTTTATTCACAAAAATTCTTAGTCTTATTGAGATCTAAAACTTTTGTGTTGTGCGAACATTGTGATTTGCCTTGAAAAGGCTCTTTTATGCTAAAACAACGGTTTTTTTTTTCCTTTTTCTTTTATATAGTTTTAAGCAATAAGTTTTTAATAGACTTGGCCAATTTCAAAAAGTGGCCAAAAATCCATCTTAGAGTCAAAACTATGAAAATCTTTGGGGATAAAGATTTGTTCAAGACGTCAAAATCTAAAAATTTTGTGTTTGAAAAAAATCTAAAATCAGACTATAAAAGGTTTTGTTTTTGTGCTCAAAATAAGCTAAAAAATTTTTCAAACACAAACTACAAAATAGTACTAAACATATTCTCTTCCAACCATATATAAACCAAACCACTGCAACATAAACTCATAAAACCCATAATTAGCATACCCACATAAAGTTATTTGCCAAAATCACTGAATAGCATAAACAAAACCTAACACAATTAACTCAATCATGCTTAAAAATAGAATAAAAAAAGTTGTGAAATATACCATTGAAGAAACACTTGGAAGACTCTTCCTAGATCTCCTCTTCTCCGTCAATCTTTTAGCTTGTGTTTTAGTGAATGGGAAGGAAAAATTTGGGAGGAAATGGGAGGGGTGGAACCTATTTTTCTTAGAGAGAAATGGAAGAGAAAAGCAAAAAATGCAATCTTAAAACAATAAGGTTTATTTATAGACCGTAGGACTAATTGGGAGTTCCTTAACAAGGATTCAATGATTTCCAAAGCACTTAATTTGTGACAAAACTTGATTAATGAGGCGTTAAGTGCTGGAGCCCAAGCTTAGGAAAAAGGGAACAAAAATCTAACTCGTTTTGACACCAAGGACATCATCAAATCAGGCACTAATCAAGGTCTTATTCTAATATTTTGATATTATATCTTCACTATCTCCCAAAGATTCATCAAAAACAGACATTTTATACTTGTTGGAGGTGACTGACTTAGTGGACAAAGGATTTTGTTTCCTGACGGATCCTCTGACCTTTCTTAATCACAATCTAGGATTAATATTCGAATATCTTGATACTGATAATTTTTAATTGCATAATAAAATTAATTTTTTTTATCTAAAAATTATTTTTAGTCCTACACTTTGTCTGGTAACGAAAAATACTGTACAATAAAGCATTGGATTTTTGGAAAGCACTAAACGGAACAAATTTATACAAAAAAATAAAATAAAATTGTGTGATGCATTGTTCTATACCATATTTTTTGACTAATTCATTTACACAATTTTTTGTTCAAAATTATGACAAAAAGCACTGTTGTTACAAAGAAGGAAAAACATTTTTTAAAATTTTTATTTTATTTTTTTAATTTCTAAGTAACGATGAGATATATAATTATTTCTATTTTTTTAGACTCTCATGTGTACAAAACATTGAAATTAAACTTCCCTATAAATACGTTATCCTACCACTGTGTCTACAAGTTTCACCGACATGGGATTCTGTAAAAAAATATCCTTTTACAAAACCAACAGTAAGCTTGGCTATTCCCGACAACACCATAAAGAACATTCCTCTCGAAATTACCGGCAAAGTCACTCCTCCGGTTCAAGGGCATCTCAAAGGCATGGCAGCCTCTCATCTCCGACCTGAAATGAAAGCTATAAATTATATTTTATTATGTCAAAAACAATATGCATAACAAAATCAATACGGAAGCGTGAAAACTTGTTTACCTCCGGCCCTTGCTACAACTGTGTAGTTGTTGCTGTTGTTGAACGATACACCATCAGTTTTAAATGCTTCTATCACTCAGACACTCAAATGCGATGGTGTATAATAAACTGAATAGAATGAGAGGTGATAGGGACCAAAACAATGTGAAATTAAAAAACTTTCTGTATTTCACTTCTTATTTTCTCTATATAATATCTCCTCCCATCAAGAAAATATATACAGGTAAAAGAAAATGAGTTACCAGAAGAATTAATTGGCGTTTAATGAAAAATAAATATGAGACCATAATGTTGCAATGGTTTAAATTCTCACAATGAATTCCATTTACTCACAACAATTTAAGAATAAAACGTTCATGAAATTCATCAATTTTCACCTCCAACGAGCCTCAAAACCCCTTCGCCATCACAAGCTCCTCTGCTTCAACCAGACTCTGGAATTTTCCTACCAAACTTGTTTTATGACCTTTTGTTCCGTATCCGTGACTTCTCTGCCGAAAACGGCAATCCTCATGCCTCTATTCTTCGCAAACATCTCCAAATTTTGTACGAGGACGATTACCACCCCACCATTGCTGCAGCTGTCACCGCATCATTGTTGATCACCACAACAAATAGTTTCTTGGAACGGCCTCATTTGCTTGGCCACCATGAAAGGCCAAATCTTTATATGTAACCCAGCAAGCGGAAAACACAGCCTTTTCTGAGACAATTCGAACAATTGAGATTTCGATTGCGCCGGAGCGACCCTTGATATTGACCACGGCTTTCATAGCTGCGGTCGTGGCTCTGGCTACAACCAATTCACCACGATTACAAGTTCGTAATGCTGTATTTGCAGTCGCGAAACTTAAATCCAACCCAAGGAAAACAAAGGTACAAAAAGCTCGGCAAAATTTACCATCATCTCTTGTGGAAAAAGGCCTTTTTCTGAACCGAATTCGTTGCTAGAAAGTTGGAAATTATAGACAAAAAATCTCCCTCATTTCTTTGATTTGGAAAGGGAGAGATTGAGATTTGAGAGAGATTGAAGTGCCTTGCCTTCTTGTTGTTCTCTGTTAGACTTTTTGGAACAAGGAAAGTGAAGCGGAGATGTGGAGTGCCTTCTTGTTGTTTTGTGTGACTCCTGTGGGTGGAGACATTGGTGAGCTTTTTTAGTACTCTCCGTACACCGTAAGATTCAAAGGTGTCGTAAATGGGATCTGTTTAAATGTTTTGAGTCATGTTGATATGAGGATCTGGTAGTGTATGTATGACGAACTTGTGTGTGTAGAAAGTCTGTTTCTACAAAGGGAAATTAGCCTCAAAACTTTGTGCCTTGTTGATTATTTGTTTCTTATGAAGTGTTCATGATAAGAAACGCATTAATGGATTGGTTATTATCTTATATACTATTTATGCATCAAAAACTCCTTCTACTATATTGGATTTCCCAAAAAAATCAATGCTTTGTGGTGGAGAGAAGCTATATCCTCGCATTATGGTGCATTTTCCCTCGGTACAAAGACAAAAAAGTGCATTGGAAATTTTTACTCGTCGAGTTATCAACCGTTTTGAAGATCAATTTGCAACCAAATCTAGGGAACCTTGATCAAATATGTACTATTATCTTCGTAACAAACTCAATGCACAATGATTATGTAAATCCAATTAATTTTTCAATTACATTTTTGGTGTTGGAACAAAATTTCATTATCCCATTTTAGAGATAAATTTTCTCCGTCATCTATGGTTAAATGTCTTTTGATTATTATTATTTTTAATAAGAATGCATGTTTCTAAACGTAGAAGTTAGTAATAAACACATTAAAATAAGAAAAGTATGCAAAATTGACAACACCATACACCTGTCAATAAGATATTTTTTAGTACCTGCTACAAAAATTTCAAAAGATTTAACCAAAAATTGTTGGAATGATGCAAGATGTAAAGTTAATTATTTTAGGCAACCCATCATCTATGGTGTTTGGAGGGTGGTGAAAATCAATGGTAGGAACTACTTTTACTATAGCATGTGAGAGCTTTACATTATAGCAAATTTTTTTATTGTTACCGTAGCATGTGAGAGCTTTACACTGTTCATAACTGAGTTTGTGGTGGAAACCGTGGTGGGAACCACGGAGCCAAACAAGTGGTAAATCTTAAATGTTTTTCCATTATTATTTATTTTTAATAATAATGCATATTTTTAAATTTGTCAAGATCACATCAAAAAAAAGAAGTACCCAAAATCAACAACATGATACAACTATCAATAAGATAATTTTTTGTGCCTATCACAAAAATTTCAAAAAGATTAACCAAAAATTGTTAGAATTATTCGACCCTAATTTAAATTATTAATTTGATTCAAATTAATTCTCAATTCAAACTAAACTTTTTTAAAATTCTCATATATTATAATACTTTTAACTAATAAATTTACACCAGTTGGTGTTAACAAAACTTCAAGACACCTTGGCCTTGTAATTGTCACTAGCCAGCAAAAGCAGCCAAAACAACCTTTGAAAAGACTCCAAAGAAGTTTGAAAAACTACTGAAAAGTACAAAGTTTTTGCCAAAAATGGGAGCTTTACCAGGAATGAAACCAACCATTACAGGCAAAATAATATATATATATATATAAATCCTTTCCTTGCGTTATACCCCGGACAACGAAGGTGAAACTGAAAATCAACCACCATATTCATTTCCCATTATTGCCGACTTTCAAAAGTTCTAAATAAAAAACAAAACTAACAACCAATTGAGACTCCGATCTCCTGCTCCGCCTTTTCATCCCTCCTACGGTGCACCTTCACTCTCTTCAAAAAAAATGCTCCGAAGATTCCTCTGCTCCATCACCACCAACGCCAGTCTCCAAACCCTAATCTTCCTCCGCCAAAAACCCTCACTAAACACTAAAATATTCCCACTCCAAACCCACGCCAATCTCAAATCCCTCCGACTCCGACCGTTCTCCCAAATGTCCGAATCCGGCCGACTGCCGTCGATCCCGGCCGTGGACCGAGCCGATCGGTCGGAGGTCCTCCGAGCCCTGGAGTCCTCCCTCGGCTCGACCTTCAGCTCCGAGCCACTTTGGCCGAACCCTAGCCCCCTGATCATCGTCGTCAGTGGGCCCAGCGGTGTTGGTAAAGACGCGCTGATCAAGAAACTGAGGGAATCGCGCGAGGGCTTGCATTTCGTCGTGACGGCGACGAGTAGGGAGATGCGGCCTGGGGAGGTCCATGGAAAGGACTATTTCTTCGTGAGCAAGGAAGAGTTTTTGGGGATGGTGGATAGGAAGGAGCTTCTGGAGTACGCGCTTGTCTATGGGGATTACAAGGGGATTCCGAAGCAGCAGATTACGGATTACATGGCGAAAGGGTGCGACATCGTTTTGAGGGTGGATATACAGGGGGCTCAGACGCTGAGGAGGATTTTCGGTAAGTCGGCGGTGTTTGTTTTCGTGGTGGCGGAGAGCGAAGTGAAGCTGGTGGAGAGGCTGATCGGGAGGAGGACGGAGGGCAGGGAGGCGCTGCTGGTGAGGGTGGCTACAGCTAGGGAGGAGATGAAGCACATTAGGAATTTTGATTACGTTGTGGTGAATGCCGAGGGGAAGTTGGATAATGCGGTGAAGCTGTTGGAGTCGATTATCGATGCGGAGAAGGCCAAGGTGCGGCAGAGGACTGTGGTGGTGTGATGATGAGTCTTGGAATGGAGGTAATTGGGTTGAGAATTTTTGGGTTTCAAGTTTGTTGCTTTCTTGGTCAAGTGCATTGAAAAGTTGTTTGTTGAAGTGTTTGTGTGAGAGGTTAATTGTGAATATGAAGCGGGCAAGTGGGAAAAACTTAGGTGCTCTTAAGTTGTTGACAATTTTTGACAATGTTGTTAAATGTTGTTGCTTTTTGGTTGATTTGAATAATTGTGAGTTGAAGTGTTTGTGTGAGAGGTTCAAGTGAATGTGAAGTGGGCAAGTGAGGGAATCAAGTGCTTTAGCCTTTCAGTTGTTAACAATTTTCAGTAATGTTATCAAGTTGTGTTGCTATTTTGTTAGTGGTTTGAGTGTGTATGGAATGAAATGTGTGCTCAATTGGTTGTTTTTGTGAGAGGTTCAAGGCTTCAAGCCTTCAGGGTGAATATGAAGTGGGCAAGTGAGGCAAATTAGGTGCTTTAAGTTGACAATAGTTTTTGGCAATGTGTTTGAGCTCTGTTGTGTTTTTTTGTTAATGGTTGAGTATAAACTGAGTGTATTGTGCTTAGAAGTGTTTGCACGAGAGGTTCAATTTATGTTTTCAATTGTTTTTGGCATTGTGTTTAACTTTTGTTGCATTTTGGTTAGTGGGTTGAGTTTGGAAGAATGAATTGGGTGTTGAAGTGTTTGTGTGAGATGTTCAAGCCTTCAAGGTGAATATAAAGTGGGCAAGTAGGATAAATTAGGTGCTTTAAATTTTCAATAATTTTTGGCAATGTGTTTATTAATATGCATATGAGTGGGTGGGGGAAAATTTAGGTGCCTTGAGTTTTCAATTGTTCTTGGCAATGAGTTTAATTCTGTTGCTTTTTGGTTAATTGGTTGAGTTTGGATGGTATGAATTGGATGTTTAGGCATTTGTGCAAGAGGGTTCAAGTTGAACATGAAGTCAGCAAGTGGGGTAAATTAGGTTCTTTGAAGGTAACATTTTTGGCAGTCTGTTTAAATTAGGTACAAATTTTGTAGCTTTTTTGTTAAGTTAATGTCATCTAGCAATGCATTTAGCTTCCTGGAGTGGAAAACTTAGGTTTGCCTCTACCAGTTTGGCTTTGATATTGTCATATCTCTTGTTTTGATGTGCGAACAAGTGTGTTGAAACCTGTTTGATCATCTTCCTATAGAGGACATAGAGTCATCCAAGCCGGCTTAATTTTGGATGTGGTGAAACTTTCCGCGCGGCAAATAACTCTGGGGAATAAGAAGTTCAGTTTAAGAGACTTTGAAATTTCTAATAAGTGCTACAAGTTTTTGAGCTGAGCAATGTTAGCGATCAACTATGTATTATATATAGATGGCTCCCTTGCAATTTAAAGAAAAACCAATTTTCTGAATCAAATATTCCGCATGTGCTGCCTTTACTTTTTTCAAATGCATTTGAAACATTAATCTTGTCTATCAGTGAACTGCCTTTCATTTGTTCTATTTTTTTCTTTAGGCTTTGAGGCCCTAGAATTTGACTGTAACAATGTCACAGCTGTCAAATGGCTGAATAAGCTGGAGTCCATGATTTGCCTGTTCTTTCATTTCCATAATAGATTTTGACTGACAAGAACCAAAGATCCTTTTGACGACTGCACGTAAATTGCATCACATTGGTTGCTTGTTTCTCGGTTCCTTGTTTTTGTTTGTCACTTGCTGCCTAGGTTGTTATAGAAATAATTGCAGACATGCAGACTCTTGGTTACCGTATCTGAGATCTTGCTGCTGTCTGTTTGCTGCACCAGGTTTTTACGCATTGCTATCGATTTAAGGTGAGAATGGATGCAAGCAGAAGAAGTGTCAACCTGGGAAAATTTTGTACTCCGGCTTTTGTTTCCAGTTGTGCACGAGACGCATGGACACTTTTTTTGCATTTGGTAGTTTGTTGATTCCATGGAAACACATTTCATCTCTACATTGTAATTCTCCCCCGATCATATAAATACAAATATTGAGTTGCATGGAAAAGAGGAGTTATTGAAAAAATGGAAGAGAGGAGTTGCATACCGGTCCTTGTAGCATCTGCGCTTGTTCAATTTCGAATAAAGGATGAGTTGTTTGGGGAATCTGTATTAGGTCAAAAACATTCTCATGAATCTAATGGATGTAGAAGTTAATTTTTTTTTTTGAATACTCTAGCATTTGTTTCACATCAAAGTAGCAGGGTATAACTGGTTTTTTGGAAGGGTCCAAAGCCACTACTGGTTCATGATTGTCAAATGTTAATGGTTCTGTTAGAGCAGAGCAACCATTGTTGACTTGTATGATATCTTAAAATTCCCCCAAAAAAAAAAAAATCCTTTTCTCGATCCAAGGATTTTAGCTTATGGTGCTTTCTGACTTTGCTGTTCTTAGTTCATGTATTAGTCATTGATGCATCAAGTATGAAAACACCCAAAAGAAGAAAAACAAACTAATAATGCCAGTACCGAACCAAAAACCTCTGTCCATTTCGCTTGTCCTATTAATAAATTAGATTTTAACATGTCAACAGATTTTTTTTTTTTTTTTTTTTTTTTGCTAATCGTTCGTCACCTTCCTACCTACCGGATTCAATCTCATCCTAGTTTAAAAACAAATTGCAAATCTAAATGATTCACTCCAAAACAAATCAAATATTCTAAATTTTAAGAGATACTCTTCACCAAAAATATCAGTTGGAAAGAGCGCTTGTGGTCGTAGGAAAGAGAAGGTCGAGGTAGCAAAGACGGAACTAAAGTTTAAGACACAAAATGCGACAGACAAAGTGGACAGAGGATCTAAGTTCAAAATCGAGAACCAATTTTTAGGTCCGAAACAACGTTTGATGGTTAGAAAGCAAACACCAGTGACCAGTCATTTTACACATGCAATTCAAATTTGTTCCTTCTTATTCAGAAAGGTAATTGTTGTCCATCCATCGGTCCAACCAATCTTGACCTTTCAGTTAAGGGGAAAAAAAAGTGTCCAAATGTTTGTCTATACAAAATATAGGAAATTCCATAACTAAAAGCAACTCTTGAAGATGTCACATGTTTGATCTTGGCAAATTATGAGAAAAGAAAGATTAAGGTTGAAGAAACATGGTTATCCCGTTTATATACATGACGTACTCGGTAGTTATTCCTACGTGTATTTGTATTTATACATCCGCACATTCCAATCCAAGCTCAAGGCAAGGCAACGGCTAAGAACCAGTCTAAATAGGTTTTTTTTTTTAAACGGAATATGTTGATGAACGTTGGGGAATTCTATGTTGAGACACTACTTCAAGAGTTCTTATTCTCGTTTTGTGGTATCATGATTGTGAACTTAAGATTTAAATCGGACGATGTATATGATATGAAGTTCAACATCATGAGAATCGAGCAGCTTCCTAAAACAGCTGTTATACTTGTTTCATAAGTATTTGATTTAAATTGTACTATTAATATAAATTGCATATGATATGAAGTTAAACATCGCGAAAGTCAAGAGGTTGTCATACTTGTTTTATGAGTATTGTCTGATTTAAATCGTACAGTTAAGCGAAATTTCTGTCAAGAATGAGAACCACTAGTTATCGGTGTGTCAGCAAGGGTCCATCCTATGATTTAGAACTGTATGCCTCGTACACGGCCAGATTTTGGCCCCTGAAGATATGGATCGGCACTGTCAAAGATTGCTTTGTTTGCATCAGAAAGATACCCGTGCACTCAAAGGGATAGATATACAATAAGCTGGGAGTTGGGACCCACTTGAGCCTTTAACTTAACACAATTAAACACTTCCTGTCAGCCCTTAATTTTCTGCAAGCCTCAACCAAACCAATTAGCTAATAATAACACATTTAAAACACTTGAGGAAAAAAAAAATAAGGAAGCAGTTAAACACAAGTACAAAACAAGAGTCCCAAACTAAAATAGCCAAGTGAAGATGTTATTCTTTTTCAAGAAATCTTATATACGACAGAATGATGCTGGTAAACGTGATTGCTTAGTCACGCAGGATTAGGGGAGGCCACTAAGGGACCTTATTTAATTAATCATTATTATGGACTAACAATTAGTCATATTGATTTAAATAAATCATTAAAACATTTTTCTAAAGAAAATGCTTGGTTGGATATTGACTAACAAGAAGTCATTAAATCATTATTAGAGTGGCTGAAGATATTGATGATCATGTTTCATTGCAAGTTGGATATCCCAAAGTCAAAAAGAATATTTCTTCATGGTGATTGGAGGAAAAGAAGGTAACATTCAGATTTAAAAAAAAGAAAAGAAAAAAGATAAAAGATAAAAGATAAAGGACCAAGGAATTTTGCAGCTGGGTTGACGCCGGTGAGCTTGACCATATTCTCATTGGCTCCTTGTTCCTGTCTTTAAGATAAAGTGAAGGAAAATAAAAACCGAACCTTAAAAAAAGAAAGAGTAAGTTGGGTTGAACTTTCATGGAAAAAATAAGATTTTATGCCTTAATTTTGAGTTTACAAAAAATGCGAGAAACAAAGGATGTTTTCACATTAACCATGATATACCATAACACGTAAAAGTGAGAATCGTAACATGATATTTAACCTATATATATATGACAATAACAACATTGTAAATGTGTTATACAAATATAAGATAAATAAATTGGCTGGAATAAATGTTATGATATGCCATCCACTTCTACATGTTACCGTATAGAAGGCGAAGAAGAGGAAAGAGTCGTGCATTTTTCCAAGATAGTGCTGAAAGAAAAGGAAGGAAAAAACTTAAAGAAATTAGAAAAAGATAAAACTAACTTCTAAGAAAGATGACAGAAAGTGAAGCAATAAAGACGTTACTCTTTCCTAAACAATCTCACAAAAGAAACGTGTTCCCCAAGTTGGCATTTTATCTCTACGTTTATATAAAGCCAATTCCAAATCTCTCTCATTTGCACCGCTCAACCAAATCCAAAAATTCTTCACCAAAGTCCCAACATTTAAGAGCCAAGAACAGAATCAAGAACCCCACAAAGACAGTTGTTTGGATAGCGAGAAAATAGCAAAGAAAAAGGGGAAAAAAACATGGAAGGAGGAAGCATTCACTTGCAGATTTCAGACCTCCACTACCGGCTTAGTGACACATTAAGTCCAAATACAACAATGTTTGAGCCACAAAGCAGCATAGAGAAGAGAGACAGCACCGCCAGCAATGGAAACTCTGTCGATCCAAGCTCAACACCAACAGTTAGAGCTCCCGAGAAGAAGCTGACCCTCTTTGCGCTTCGCCTTGCAGTGCTAGAAAAGGCAGCGACAGGCCTAGGAACTCTCGGCTTCATCTGGGCAACAGTTGTTCTTTTAGGAGGCTTTGCCATTACTTTGGACAAGACTGACTTTTGGTTCATCACAATCATACTTCTGATAGAAGGGGCTAGGATTTTCAGCCGCAGCCACGAGCTCGAGTGGCAGCACCAAGCGACATGGTCCATCGCCGACGTTGGAATCAGCAGTTTCCGCGCCTTGAAGTCAAGCTCTAGCTTCTTGATCAGAAGAATCAGGGCAGTTTTCAGTCCGATTTCCAAGCGCAGCCAACGGAGTAGGGAGATAAGAGAAACTGGAAATGCAAACACCATTGCAAACTGGGATTGCCAGAGGAAACCAGCTCGGAGATGGACAAGTTCGGAGGTTCCACTACTGCCTTATGGCCAGTGGGTTTTTGTCACAAGGCATGTAAGCAGGCTTCTCTATTGGCTTCAGCTCTTGTCAGCAACGGCCTGTGTTGTCCTATCGGCGATAAAGCTTATAAGAAGAAACTTTGGTGAGGTGGAAAAAGGCGATACCGATAAGAGAAATAGGAAATCCGCCTTGATCATTTTCTATTCTTTGGCCTTGGCTGAAGCGCTTTTGTTTCTGGTTGAGAAAGCTTATTGGGAGTGGAAAGTCACACACTGCAAATTGTTGGATGAGGTGAACAGAGAGTCTGAATTAGGGCCTTCGGGTTTGGTTTCGGTTAGGACCTTTTTTTATGATGCTTATTCAAGGTGTGTAAATGGGAGTGTATTTGATGGCCTTAAAATGGACATGGTTACTTTTGCCACGGATCTTTTGGCCTCTAGCTCCCCCGATGAGCAGCTCATTGGGGCGAGAATTCTTCGCCAATTCTCAATGAGCGCACGTTACTCCGACGACACCCTGCAGAAGATTGGACTGAACCTTCCTGTGATTGAAAAGCTCGTTGAGATGCTAAATTGGACAGATCCACAAGAAGAGGAGACCAGAAGATACGCTGCAGAGATATTGTCGAAGCTGGCAGGAAAGAAGCAGAACTCACTCCGTGTGGCTGGAATTCCAGGGGCAATGGAGTCAATATCCTCCCTTCTCCAAACCAACAGAAACTCTGGTGGTGCAGCCGATGAGATTTGCGAGAGGGAAGTAGTTTTTGACCATCCAAGCTATGAGTTCTGGAAATTCAATCATTTAGGACTTCTCATTCTGAAGAAGCTTGCCCGAGACCATGATATCTGCGGAAAGATTGGAAACACGAGGGGTCTCTTGCCGAAAATCATAGACTTTACTCACGCTGAAGAGAGAGTGCTGACGGATGAAAATGCCGCAACGTCGCAGATTCTGACGGTGAAACGCTCCTTGCAAGTAGTGAAGAGGCTGGCGAGCACAACAGGAGCCACCGGGAAAAAACTACGGAGAGAGATTTCGGAGATAATTTTCACTATCAGCAACATTAGAGATATTCTCAAGAATGGAGAGAAACAGCCAGTGCTGCAACAACTAGGCATAGAAATCTTGACCAGCCTGGCATTGGAAGAGGATGCAACCAAGAGGATCGGTGGTACAGGCGGGATACTTAAAGGGTTGTTCAGTATCTTCTTCAAGGAAGGGTCGCCGCCGAGTCACAACCAAGTAAGAACCGCCGCAGGAGAAGCTCTAGCTATGCTGGCATTGGAAAGCAAGAGCAATTGTCATAGGATTTTAAGACTGGATGTCCTAGGAAGGCTTGTTGGGGCTTTGGAGGTTCCATTGCTGCGTGTAAATGCTGCCAGGATTCTTAGAAACTTGTGCACTTACATTGGTACGGACAGCTTCAAGCAGCTCAAGGGGATCACAGTTGCCGCACCTACAGTAAGTGTTTAGTTACCACACAAGAAACTTATATTTTCATTCCTTTCACTTGGTCAAACTTAGGGATATTCCACGGAAGGTTGCAATAGGGATCATTGTCGCCAGTTTTTTAATCAGTTGAAAATTGATATATAAAATTGTATGAATCCTCATATTATAATACGTAAGATCCCAGAGTTAACATGTGAACTTGTGATTGGTTGAAAAAATATATATATCAGATCACCAACGAAACGTGTACTAGTAGTGTATACTTTAAAATTATCAATGTATTTTTTCATTGCATATGATATTTGTGTTTAGACAGAAATGTGCACTATCCATAAGTATTGCCCTTTCATAGAAGCACCTTTAAGAACAATTACCTAACACTTTTGGTGCTAATTTCAGGTCCTTCAGGCAATCAAGTCAGGAGAGAACAAACTGCAGGAAGTAATGGTTGGGCTAGCATCACACGTCTTCAAATTCATGGATCCTGAAGAATCAAGCCTAATGTTTGAGAGAGCTGAAATAACTGAGGCTGAACTAGCTTATGCTGTGGTCCAAATTCTGAGGAAGTACCAACAACCCAACATTAAAGTTCCTAGAATTAGGAGGTTTGCCATAGAGTTGGCCATTTGGATGATGAGAGACAAAGCATCAAATATTTGTCTTTTCAGGGATTTTGGGATGGAAAAGGAGCTTGAGACTATATTGGAGACAACAGCAGAGCTTGAGAGCTTCAATATGTTCTCTGGTACTGTTGGAATGAGCCGTCACAGCATAACAATCCACTCACTTGTTGAAACTGCATTGAAGCTGCTAATGGATGGGTGAAAATCTACCCCCACCAAAGTTGCAAGAATTCTCCAATGGAAACCCCCTACCGATGGTGCATGCTTTGAAATTATTAGATTTGGTCAAAATCATTTTTTCTTATAAATCTAACAGTTAAAAGATGTATATCTACTGGTGGGTATCTTTTTCGGTTTCGACGAGAGAAATTTGAATGGACATATTCAATTCATTATTTATAAATTATAAAATAATTTTATGACCTTGTTATTTCTGTGCCACCTTTGATCTTGGCATTTTTTTTCTTTTGTTTTCCAAACAGAACTTTGTATTCAAGATTTTTGGCATTGATTTATCCTCAATTAGAATTCACATCAAACATCCCATTAAAAAAATAAAAAATAAAAAATAAAAAAAGAATTCACATTAAACAAGAACCAACCAACCAAACACTTTCAAGCAAAAAAAAAACACAATAAAAAAAATCCCACAGCCGATTAAGAGAGACACTTTCATGTATTGCTTTTTTTTTATTTTTTCATCTGTAATGTCAAAGAACCAAGTCGATATTTTAGATCCAGCGATTTAATTCTTAAGCCATCCAAAGCTGAGATGAGATTCTCATTCTAAAGGCTCCCAAATGACTCGCATTAATTTGCTGCAAAAAAGCAATTTTTGGGTTGGAAAACAAAATGAAAGATCTAAGTAATGAAATGGAAACAAATACAAGATACACTAAATTTCACTAGAATTGTTTACACACATTCACAATACCTTTTCTTTACCCTTTGCCCCAATTGAGAGCATTCTACAAAACTACCATTTCATGAAAAAGTTTTCTTAGTTACAAAACAAATGCATCATATTTTGTTTGCCGGAAGAGGAAAACAAGGACGGAAAATAATCGTCTTATTTACTTTGATTGTTTCGAAAGAAGCTGAAATCCCAACGGCGAATCAAACCATCCATGATATTGCTAGCTGGGTTTCTTTCCACTGTTAGTGTTGCCTTGGTATTTGCGGAGAGATCGGCTTCTGATGTGCTTTGGGTGCTTGATGAAGTAGCATTGTGAGAAGGCCCGAAGCTTTCTGATCCCTTTGCAGAAAAGGAGACGCCTGATGCAGGTTCTCTCGCTGACTCTCTAGCGTCAGGAGTTTGATGCTTGTGCTCGGAAACAGGGGTTTTGGTTATCGAAGTGGAAGTAGGTTCTTTTTTTGATAAACCACTTTGCTGTACAGAAGTTGAAGTAGCTTCTGTTTTTAACTGCTCATGGTGCTTAGTTGAAGAAGCAGCTTCTGGATTATCATCTTTCTGTGGAGATTTCAAAGAGTCAGAGCCTGTGCTTGTCAGTTGTTCTTCCGCCTGTGGTTGTGGATGTCTTGTGTCCAAGTCTTTCAATGACAACATAACTGCTTCCATGAACATCTAAAGAAGTTTGGAGAGAAGTCCAAAAGTTAATTTTGAACCCGCCAAGCCGGTCAGAGGATCAATGTGAGAATACATTTTAAACCGACAAAACTTACCCTTTCTTCCTCCTCTACATCACTTGGAAACCCAGCCAAGTCATCAAGTTCGTATTCTACGTATTGATCATCGTCCATTGTGGTGGGCACATGAGGTCCACACGGACTGCCATTGGAGAATTCAAAGCTAATCATTTGGGATGATGATGATGAGCAAAGATCGTCGCCTTTTTGATCCTGTAGAATCAAGAAAAAAAAATACTTGGTTCACTTTATTTGTGTCCCCCACTTAACTTTAGGGGTTCACTATTTCACTTTTATTTTTCCCAAGCGCCCCATCTCTATCCATATCTTGCCTTGCAATAAATTTGAGCTATGACTTTAGCTTTCCACAAACTTGTTCATTTACAGTCCAAAATTAACTAGCCTAGAAGTATTTTACTATAATTACGCACATCACACCAAGCTTGAGCTCTAACATTCATGTATATAGTTGCTCAAACAAGAAACATACCTTAGTTTTCGATTGATCATCCTTAGATGAAATGTCAGAAGGAACCTAAAGAGAAGCAAATAAATAAATAATAAAAATGAGAAGATGCTTCACTGGGAGAGAGATTTAAAAATTAAGGACAAACTTGAAGGTCAAATACTAACCTCTGTCCGACTCATTGGCCTTCTCGAACGGAGTCGTTTAATGTCATCTTGTGTGCTGCCTTTTGCGGATTCTGCAAATAATAAATTGATTAAAATAGGCGATTCCAGATGAAGATACTCTAACAATAGCATGCAAGTAGTAGATGAGACTCCGAGTTTATAAGGCATGCCTGTGGACGGACTAGAAAATTCATGGTCTACTGGACGAACCATTCTCCACGCACCCTAAAGGTAAAACAGTCAACTATCCAGAAGGGATGAAGAATAAAGACTCACGGAAAAATAGAATAAAACTCGCAGTTCAATAGGAAGAAAACTTAATTGTAGTCCTATTTACCTTGCCAAAGTACTCCTGCAAAGGGTCAAAAAAGGCATCCCCAACCTCATCCTCAGGAGGTTGCAAAACATTATGGAAAAAGATATTAATAGAATCAAAGTAGAACTGAGGCCTCGGAGAGTTGTGATCTCCCTCAAATTTGATGATATTTTTGTCTCCCTGCAAAAACGAGCGTAAAATAACAAGCGCAAAATGCCATCAGATTGACTACGTCGAATGCCATAACAAAGAAAGATCCACTAGACACTTGTATAAAAAATTTTACCTTTTTTTTTTCTAAATATCAATATGTGACTTGTTGCTAGTGTCTTCCACTTTCACACAAAGGTTACCACTTGGAATTGAGAGTTCACGTTTCGACTTTGTTTGAATTAAACGAATAGAATAAATGTTGGACAAGATATCACAGGCGTGCTTTCATAATCTTATGCATGTTATTGTATTTATTTTCTAATCATCAAAAGAAGGTTATTTACCACATAAACATCATATATACGATCTGAATGGTGGGGACGAATAAAATCATCATCAGCGGCATGCCCAAACAGAACTGGAACGAAGCATGTCTTCGCCACCTACAGCATTAAGAACTAATTAGAGCACATTTATAAGTCTAAACAATAAGGAAAGAAAAAAAGTCGCCACATGATTAAGATGAGCACCATTTCCAATTCAATCCTATGCATTAAAAGTTTCCCATTAAGGCTTCAAACATACTAGCACCATATCCACCATTATTGAAACCATTATCGATGTGACCAACAAGAAACTCAAGTACGACAGATAAAAGTAGGATCATTGAAAGAATAAAACCTTAACAGTGTTGAGATCCGTTATGTCAAACTTTGCCTTTTTCTGGATAACTCTTCGCATGTATTGGATCGCATACTTGATCTTGAACAAACACATGGAGAAGTTAACATCACAAAACGAAAAAAATCATGGCTCATTTGAAAAAACCGGCTCTTTTGCTTTCACGAGAAACTTCTCACAAAGTTTTACTTACAGTGAACTTTGGTAAGCGAACTCTATAGGTATCTACCAGCTCCATCATCAAGTCAACCAAGTCAGAAAATGGACTGTCAAGAACCATTCCGGCAATTGAAGGATCCTCAGCTCCATACATAAGGCTGTAAACAATAATACAAGTTGTTATCAAATCAGTACAAATGCTTTAATAATATCTGCATGATTTGGATAGCTTTTAAGAAGATAAATATTTCAACCATATTCCATACAAAGAGAATATGTTCGCCTTGAAAAGCAGAAAGTCATAAAGTTATACATCAATGAGCAATAATGTAAATCAAGGTAAAGGATTGATGATGCAATATCTCCAATCCCATGCGGTCTTAACAGGTGTGAAGATCAAAGTACTCTTCATTATAACGACCCAAGGCATTCAATTAAAACTCTCCGGCAAAAATGGATTAAAAATGTCTCATTACTCCTCCTCTGATTAAAAAATTGTTGTTAACAATCAACACAATTATGAAAGGTTATTTTCATTTTTTGCATTACATAAATGCAAGACTAAAGAAACACGGTAGTAAAAGAACAAAACCTAGTGACAGCGCCCATTGACCGGCCCCACAAGCCTATTAAAGAGACATTTCCATCTGCTCGCAAATATTCAACTACAGCACTTAGATCATCCTTCTGCAAGGAAAAAAAGTTAAAAGACTATCATATGCAATTTCATATTACAGAATAGCAAATACCTATACGCATTTCACCTCCTTAATTGATGAGAAACTTTTGAGAAATTTCTCTTGGTATAGACGCATCCACTGAGCCTTGGTTGGAAAGCACCCTTAGTAAAACATTAAATCACGAAAGATTCCCTCCAATGCTAGACCATCAATGATTTTTTATATTCAAATTCTAAATACACAAAGGACCACTTTGTATGCATACACGATAACACTAGAAAGGCTCATAAGCAGGCTCTATACCTCTAAAGCACTATCTATTTGTGTTCATAGGTAACGTTTACCAAGATGGAAGGTATAAGTTCAGGTTTAAGTTTGACTAAAAACTTACCTTTTCATGTACTTGTCAATCTATTACTTAAATTTCCCAGACCAAAAAAAAAAAAAAAAAAAATAGAGCATTCCTCTCCTCTAACATGCCCCTTAATAATAATTGTCTAGGAGGTTGAGCGAAATAGAGCTGCAATTGGCCTTATACCTCAACTTTCTCATCTTGAACTTGTAAGGTTTATTGCCATTGGAATTGGAGTGACACAGTTGATGGTCTCCATCATATCAAATCAGAAATAGTTTGGAAATACACAAATTATAACATGTGATGGTTTTGTTTGAGGTAAGTTCCTGAACTTACTTCATTCCACCCTAGAGTGACATGCTCTCCTCCCGAGAGTCCAGATCCTGAGAAATCAAGAGTGAAAACAGTAATGTTCGATGGAAGCAAAATAATAGCTGCTTCACTGGCGTCAGCTCTACACCCACTGCGAAAATAAAGTCGGGCAGTCAGTAAAGATAATTATAGACATGGCAAAGCCTCATCTAGGTGAGCACAAACATAAAATTTGGTATCACATAAGTAAAGTTTTGAAGGTTAAAACAAAGTAAAAAATTTTATCCAACGAAATCGTGAAAGCTGTGTCAAACTTTCGAAAGGTAAGTTCAAAGCAAAAGCACCAGCTTGTGATATTACAGTTTGCAAAAAAAAATCTTCTGAACTTATACAAAGGTTTGTGGTATGAGCAGTGAGCAGCAATAGTAATGATACAATTACATTTGAAGACCTATTAACACATAGAAGTTTTTCATATGATTAAACATAGCTATAATTTTTAGGAAAAATGCAACAACTTTCTGCTTGCTATTTGTACACTTGAACATTTTGTAACATATGACATTCTATTTAATGATACATTAAATAAATGTATTCCGTTGGAATGGAGTTTGAGCATTAGAAAGTAGAAGCATTTTCAAATTTGTCACTAATCATCAAAACCTCGAGTTATTCGATCACCTGTTTCCATGGCAGTATATTACGCAGGGCAAAGGCTTTTCCTCAGGAGCAACAATGGGCACGTAGTGACTACACTGGAGGACATCACCCCGACTGTTCTTAACCTGCATAACATTCAAAAGCTTTTAAATGAAATACCAAAAATCACTTAAAAACCTCATCGACTGTACAATTGGAAAAATAAAATCCTCACTCATAAAGCATGTAACAAAAGGGTGTTTGTATCGTTCCATATCTACAGTACATCATGTATTAAAACCCATCTTCCACTCTGTGATACCATACTTATTGTACATCCCAGGAAATCGAATTTGGAAAGTTATAGTTGATTGCTTTAACAATCTCGCCCATACATAAACTGGAAAGCAACCATGCTAAATGATACAAACCTTGAAACACTAAAAATTTATGCATAAACTAAAGAAATTTACCTCTACATCATTTCGTTTATACCATTTTCCCCTCAGCATAAACTCATCTTCCAAGAGATCATTTTTTGGATCATACTCAGCCCTGCAGGCCAAAAATTAGAGGGAATTAGATGAAGTCGGAAACGGGAAAACAAAAGTAAACTTTAAAGATTCCAGCCTTAAGTAGCAAAATTTATCAACAAAAGTGACGAAACACAAGTCAGATATGAGAAAATAACGCTCAATCTTGTTTATTATATAACAAAACATATTATATAATATAAAAAGTTGAAAATATCAACAAAGGGGATCTCAGCTTTTTACACAAAGGGGCAAAAAAAAATGAAAATTTGTAGGAAAAATCCCAGCTCAATCACCAAAAAGTAAAATAAAATTTTACCTTGTTTCATGTTAAACTAAGAACTAACCAAATGAAATTATTAAACATCATAGGCTTGCCAACCCCCTTTATTCTACTCTATTGAACCCAAAAATAGGAAATGAATCAAAAAGAATTTTACTTGGACAATAACTGAATTGGGCTCAGCCAAATTTTGGGTTTTTTCAGTTACCCAATACTCAAAAACCTTCAAATCAAATTATTCACTTCAACCCAACAACCAAAAAAGAGCAAAAAGTAAAACCCATCTAAAGAAAATAACAAAATTTCATGTCTTACAGATATCCATAACTCTACATAGAAATAAACATAAAGAGAAAGATGGGTTTGAAAAGAATATCTTACCTTGGAGGCCGAATGATAAAGTTGACGAGCTGCTCCATTAGATTCAAAATGATGAAGATGATCTCTCGCTTTGCTCTCTTTCTCTCTCTAAGATGTGCTTTTATTTTTTTATGAACCCAATAAAATATTACATCTGAAGAGGAAAAAAATTTGATGGGCAGGGATGAATTTGTCAGGAAAAGAGAAGGAAGGCGAAGAAAAAGAAAACAAGAAAGGAGAACAACAAAAAACAGGGCCTTGAGTTGATGGTGTTGTTTTGTATTGGTGTTCTTCTTTCCCTTTTCTGTATTTAGTGTAATTTTTAATTCTTTCCTTGTAAAAAAAACATATGACTAAGCAATATTAATATATTTTTTTCTCTCTCCTCACTATTTACACGTGTGAACCCTCATATATCGCCATGCGATAGACCTTCCACACGTGTTTGCTTCTCTCCCTGTTCTAATTTGTGTCTGAAAAGTCCTCTTTCACAATTCTGGGTATAATCCAATGGTTCTAACAAATGGGCTTCATGGAAGCCCAATTCATTATTCGGCTTTTCAAACCCATGGAAACTACTTTCCGTGTTTCACCGGTGAGTCAGAACCAAGCATAAAACTCTCAGCAATTTGGTATAAAGCAAATACTACTACAATATAAAACTTTTATTATGTGCAATTATTTTTAAACTAAAAGTTACAATTCTAAACGGTTTGCTAAATATCTTTTAAAGTTCCAATGAAATTTGTGTTATTGAATAACAATGTTCTGTTTTCTTTTGGATCGGTTAATAATGTTCTATTTTAAAAGAAGGAAGGGTAAAATATTTGAGACAAAAGTTGGAATATTTCCAAAGTAGTTATATGCAGAAGGGTGGGGTTTAAAGTTCAAATTTGTGTACTGAAATATTGAAAAAGAAATCTGAGATAATTTTTTTAAAAAATATATAAAAAGAGATTATTAGCTAACAATATGCATGGAAAGGCTATGATAATTTAAAAGAATAAAAAAAAAATGGTCAAGAGATCTTGGAGGCCATGAAAGGGAAACTGTACGTTAAAGTTGCAAAAGGGAAAAGCAAGTGATGTAAGTAATAATTACAATGCACCCTTTCTTAAGAAACTCATGATTTGAAGCCTCACCCAACTTTAATAAATAGTTGCGCCAAAATTTTGTTGAGTTAACAACAGATAAAAAGATTTTTTTTAGGGGAATTAAAAGAATTTTTTATTTAAAAACTATTTTATTTAAAAAACTATCTTTTTATTGTTACAAACTCACACAAATACAAATCTGTTTCTTTGATAACAACCCTTTGCACAAACGCGTAAGGAATCAATGTCTTTCTTGCCTTAAATTTCAACCCAACAAACAAACATAAGAATATCACAAAAAACAACAGATAAGAATAAATGTGTGGATGTCAATGTGGTTCCCATGATTCTAAGAAAAAAAAGCCTTCGGAAGCTCTTAATGTCAAAACTTTTGAAACAAATTGTCTACGTAACAAGAATTTAGATCTAACATGATAATAAAAAAAGTCTACTCTAATAAATATAGTATGAATATTGTGGCATAGTTTATTTTCATGAATCCTCTGAGAAATTGGAGAGAAAATATATATTCCGACCTAATAAAGCAAAGGAAAAAATTCCTTGAAAAATGAGCTTATTATGACACCCGAAAATTTATAGTGTATTATATATACAATGATTAAATGTTATGTTAAGTAATTTATGTACAAATTTTGTAAACTAAATTTATTCTCAAAAATTTAATAAGTGATTAAGAAGTAATTATAATGTCACGGGGATTATTGTTTAAATCTAATTTTTTTGACAAAATTAATAAGAGTAAATATAGAATTTACTGAGTGTAAATATTATGCCATTATCTTACTCAAAGTATGAATTGTATGAAAATGTGTGCTAATTGATGAACAAGAGGAAAATATTAATTGTTGTAAAATGAATTGTAACAAATTTTAAGATGGAAATATAGTAAAAGAAAAAAATATTATATTAAAATATAAAAATTATAAAGTATAAAAATTAGACTGTACAAAAATTATATATTATTAAAATAAAACAATGTAGAAATTATATAGCATAAAGTAAGTAATATAGAAATTATACTGCTCAAAGTTAAACAATATAAATATTATGTTGCATAAAGCTAAGCATCATCGAATTATATTATGTGGAGGATGTGGATAAGAATGAAATATTGTAGAGGCTTGTAACAATATAGGAAATATATTAACAATATAGAAAATATATTGGCAATATAGGAAAAATACAGTGCAGTGTAAATTTGGATTCTATAACAAGCAAGTGGGGCCAATTTAATGACACCCCAAAGGTGGGAAAATTTTCACATCACCCTTGTAGAACCAGTTTTGATGAGTAGATGGGAGCAATGTTTTAATTGAAATTTAGTCCATAGATTAAGTTAATTTATGGATAAGAGCCTAAGTGATAAGATTTAGTTTTTGTCTCTATCATTTTTTGCATGAAATATTAAAAAATATAAAACCCATGCTCATTTTTCTCAATGAAAACCATTCATAAACTCTCTCTTTTCTCAAGTTTTGATGATTTAAGCACCTAAATCATCCAAGGAAACAATAATAAGAGTTGTAGAGGAATATTAAAGATTTTTTTAGGTAAAAACCTAAACTTTTACTATGGGTTTTGATGTTTTTCTTTGAGTTTTTAAGTGGATTTTGATGGATGTTGTTATAGTTTTTGTCAAAGAAGGTTAGTAGGGTTTAAAGCCCTTAAGTGGAGGATCAAAAGCTGGAGAAAATTTCTGGTAAAACTCTAACCTAGCTTTAGAAAGTTTATGTTTCTATCTTGAAGTTATGAATGGTTTCTAAACTTTCTGGACTATGACATGTAAAAAAGATTTTATGGCATGATTATATAGTATGTTAAGTGGACAACGATGGAAAGATGAAAAATTGGATTTGTATACAAGAAAAGAGAAGAATAATAAGCTTTGTCATAAACCCAGAGTTTAAGCACTTTTAGTGCTTGATAAAATGATTTTGAACATGGCATGTAAAAAAGAATATTAAGGCTGATTACTTTAAATATTAAGTACTTAAAAGTGAGCTTAAAAAGGTTAAAATGAGTTTAAACCCTTGTAAAACAAGATAAACCAAGTTGTGATATATAAGTGTTTTTAAGGGTCTTTTTAAAAGATTTAAATGTATCAGGTATTTAGAGGCCAAATTATTTTATGAGTTTAACATGAGATTTATTGGAAACATTGAAACAGACAACTTTTATGAAGAAGGTTTGTGAACATTCTAATTGAATCAAGCCGAAAAGTATGAATTTCAGTTCTATCCATTCAAAAACACTATCAAGATTAAATGTTTTAAGAAAAGTTAAAAACACAAAAGTTGTAGATCTTGTCGAAACTGTAAAGACTCATAAGCAGTTTATGAAAATTCTACACCAATTTTAAGTTATATATTTTAGGAGATTTAATCACGAAATTTTGAAACGGTAAAATAAGGAAAACATTTTGAAACTGTTTAAGTTTGACTAAGAAGCATTTATAAGTTTTATTCCTTGCAAAAAAATTGTTCTAGCGTAAGACATTTATTTTGTCTCGGTAGCAAAAATGTCAAAAATTTTGTGTTTTGGGCTAAAACTGTAAAATCGTGTGGAACTAGTGTTGGAAAAATAGTATACAACGGAATTTTAAAATTTTTTATATTAGAGTATTTTTCAAAACACAAGTTTGACACACAATATGCATAAATTAACCAAATCTTACTAACATTGTATATGCTGAAAAGCTCCCGCAATCCCTGAAGAGAAGTAACATTCTAGAATAGCGTCATCCAACTGGTCTTCTTTGTTATTCTCTATCCACGATTGGAATGAGTGTGGGCTCACTTCGTTTGGCTTTTCTATCAGGCGACTCTCCTTCCAACCAATTGAAAAATACCCAAAGCTATAATTCATGATTTGTGAATGATAGCTCTCTGGGGAGATGTAGAATCTCGCTGACAGAGTCTCACTCTAGATTTCTCAACTGATCTAAATAATAATGAGACTCATCCCCTTTTATAGAGGTTGGGCCTAAGAGTCAGTCCTTATTAGATAAGGCCTTAAAAATTTGAATCAGAATCAAATCAAGATCAACATCTGATAAAATCCGCGTGAAAACGCGTGATCCTTTTATTGCCCAATCGGCAGGCCAAACTGGTAGATCGGACTATCGAACCTTCTCAATTAGCAAGCCAAACTTAAAGATCGGCCTGTCAAACCTCCGATAAAAGATCCCTGCAAATCTTTATTTTCTACCTAAGATTCTTGGGATAGAGCTTTAGTTTTAATTCAAATAACCCAATAGAAAAGTTATTTTATTAAAACAGTCATATTTAGATAATCTTTAAGAAAATAAATATTCCTGATAATTCAACAAGTTTATCTTGAATTAATTTAAAATTTATCCAACCGATAAACAGACATGAATTATTTGATCCTGATAATTCAACAAGTTTATCTTGAATTAATTTTATCACAAAATTAATTCAACCGATAAACAAATTTGAATTATCTGATTGTACTAAATTTCAGCCAATCTAATAAATCTGACATAAGTCACCAATTATTGAAAAAGTACGCCGTATTGTTATAGGATTTTTATAAGTTAGCAAAGGGGACCTGATGGACTTATATAGTTCAAGCTGCCTGTTGAGGGTGAGCTGGCGCCACCGCTGAGGAGCAAACTCTTAGTGGTCAGCCAAACAGCTCGACAGAGTTACGAGGAGCTTATGACTGACCCCGATGAGCCTAGGTTTGTTTTGTACGAGGTGCTTTTCAGGGCAGGTTGCCACCTTAGATTAAGTACAAGCTTGGGTCGGAATCCCTTTACTTGAAAGTGGACTACTCGCCATCACAGGCCAACAGATGGCAAGCAACTCACCGTCTAATGGGGGCTAATCCATCGACGGAGGGACACGACTCTTGTCTTCTGCCACCTGACACGTCTTAATGTAATACTCAGGTTGTGGGCAAAACCCACCTAACACCCGGTCCAAGTGGTAGCCTATAAATAGGACGCATTTATTGCATCCAAGCAAGCAAGCGAGCTCCTTCCCACCTAACAAGTTTCCGACCTCTGTCGAGCAACCCCTGCCTTGAGCATCAGAGAGCCCTTATCTGTTGACTAACATTTTCTTGCCTCTGAAGCGTCCCTCCTCTTGTTGCAGGTCTACCCGATCAAGCAAAGACAAATAGGAAATAGCTGAGTACCGTGCGCTACCGCATGCGATGTTGATTCGATGTCGGACCTCGGTAAGCATCAACACTCCTGATAATTATAAAACCCAATATCCCAAATATGCATTTCATAATTATTAACTTCAACGCTATTCCACTAAAAGCTTGAAGTTGCACTTTCAAACTATATAAAATTACGAAGCCCGAATAACTAAGTCTCCATGACATATCATAATGTATCGTATCCCAATAGGATTATCCATAATCGGCTTAAGGACAAGTTTTGTCTTACTTTCTCGATTATTTTTATCTTACGTTCTATTATCTTACCATTGAAAAACTTACCATTCAAAGACAGTGTACTATTTGATTACATCTATGTATCTAAATAATTGAGCGCTCCATTTTTTTAATTATAAGATAACACTTATAAGAGGATATCACTATTCCTAAAGAGGATATCACTACTCCTAAAGAGGAGCTATGGGTTCAACATACCAGCATGCGTACCACTATTAAAAACGTGGATGTCACCCTTTGGTACATCAAAAGACAAAAGTCAAGACAACAGGCCCACTATTCATCTTAAGATTAAGATAAATACAAATGATTATCTAAAGTGAATCAATTTGCCAAGACAGAATTATTAATCTAAATCAATTAACTTTATGTCCCGATCCAACACGCCATCACTTATGACAATGTGCCAATGTTTTTATTCATAAAGTCCATCTCTGATGGCCAAGACAAACCATCTCCTGTTAGGGATATAGACAACATAACAATCATTGCATGAATAAAGTGCCCAACTTTATTCCTTCGATTGCGGATCTCATAATTTAGACCGTCATCATAAGAATCGTGTCTTCTGCATAATCTATTCGTCATATGCCCAATTCTTAAAGGTTTAGAACTACAGTTTCAGACTTTTGTTTATTTAACATAAATTCAACAAATATGAATGTAAAGAGGACAAGATTTGGTATATAAATCATAAATAAATTCTTTATTGATAAAAAAGTCTTTTTACTTCTTAAGGCATACACGTCTAATAAGTAGATTTTTCACTGAAAATTTGGTTTTCTACACCGCTTTGAGCAAATGAATAATCACATATTTTAAAGCCTAAAATAATTTGTGAATTTTCTGAGAGAAACATGTTAAGGACAAAATTGTCAAGATTTTCGTATTACGGGTGAAAACCATAAAGTTTTATAAAATTAGAATTTTTTCGAAAAGAAAACTGATTTTTTGTTTTTTCACAAAAAGTTTTGAGTAGCAGTGAATTGTAAGTTTTAATTAAAATAGGTTCATAAAGTTTTCTAAGACTTACAAAGGAAAAAATGACCACTTTCCAAAAAAGGGCTTAAACGAACTCCGAAATGTCCGATTTATGAAAACACCTCTTAACAGAAAATTTTTCACAAGCTGTTATTGTCAAAATAGTAAAGTAAAATGAAAAGTTTAACCACACAATGCTCAAGTTATGAGTAAACTGACGGTAATGTATCGAAGAGACTAAGCGTAAAGAATGGACGCTTAACATCTTAATTCTGTAATCGGCAGATATATGAAAGTTAGCTAATAGTTATGTATCGTTTAAACAAGACACAAAAATCAATTAATAGAAGAAAAATGATAAAGTGGGAATGCTAGGTGAGAAACATGTAAGTTTCAAACCTCACCTATGGCATGAAGCAAATGATTTTTAAAATACTTTATATATATATATATATATATATGTTGAATATGTGTTGCATTAGTTATGCATAGTGTTTTAAATACGAAGTTATGATTTACAGTAGATTCAGCATATGTTATGCCTATTGTTTTAATCCAAGTCATATCATATGATTTGTACACAAAGTTTATAAGAAAGTAAATTAAATATGTTAATTAAGTATTATATCTGCCTCCTTGATACACGATTGACAAATTATGTTAAAGTAGGACCTCATCGTTTGATGATCTTAATTCTTCCACAAGGGAAGCATCGTGTTATGCTAAAGTTATGATTTCATGATTGATAATGTTACTACGTACATCTAAACCCACAAGTTCAAGATAAGATAGGAACGATGACAAGAAGTTTATAAATGAGCATAATTAGAATCATGTATTGAGATGTTGCTTGCATTCCTTTTTAAGAAATGTTTTATGAGAAATGTTTACAAAAAATGTTTTACGAGAAAGAATTTTAAGAGGAAAATTTTATGATGGATGTTTTTATGTTTTGTGAGATTTGTTTAACTTACTGAGCGAAAGCTCATTATAAGTTTCTTTATGCAATAGGTGGTACTACAAAAGACCAGTATAACTAGTTGGTGAGCTAGATGTTTTGAAGAGATAGATGCAATGATTAGGCTATAAGTACCACTACAGAGAGTTTCTGTTGTGTTAAGAAAAAGTTTTCACTGTTTTGAAAAGTTGTTTTAGAAGGTTTTACAAAACTAAATATACAAGAACATGTCTTATAAGAAATGTTTTACAAAAAACATTTTAAGAGTTATATTTTTATCAAATATTTTGAATGATTATAAAGTTATGTTTGGAACTCATGTTTTAGTTTATGTTGCCATGGAGGTCGCAACAGTTGTAAGTATGTTTTTAAAGAAAAAAATTATTTAGTATTTTTCTTACGTTAAGATTATAAAAATGAAGTTTAAGCAAGTTAAAGTAATGACTCGAAAAGCCGGATCATTACATTTAACTCTATAATTTAAATTTATTGTCAACCAAAGATATGATTGTTTGATAATTTTATTCTTGCTATTCGAAAAGGAATTTTGTTTGCTATGACGTTAACTAAATAATGTTTTTTTTTTCTCTGCACATGATGTCGATGTGCTCTTGAGACCAATTTTGGCTTGAGAAATTGATTTCCTTAATGAATTTTTGTCCATTTTATCCTATAAAATAAAAATTTAAGACGATTTTTCTTATATAACCATTGGGAATATAATCCAATGCTCTTCACACAGGAATAAATATGAAAAGATTCCTCACAACAAATTAGAAAAACCATTTAACCATGATCAACACTTTCAAAAAACCTGTGTCCGTAGAATTCCACCGGCTGGCTAAGCTAAGGAAAACCATGCAGGGGTTATACCTGCCTTTGATTCACGTTGTTTAATTTGTGTTATATTGCATGGTAAGACGCCCATGTTACCTCGTTTATGTCATACTAAATGAGTTATATTGTATGCACCATCTCTATAGTTGATACAAAAGCCACCTTGTCATATTTTGCGTAATCATTTGGTTGCAATCTAGCAATGCAGTTTTGCTAAATTATTATGAATAGTATCCAAGCCAAAATTTTGAGTCCTCTCCACGAGGAAGGAATCTGCCTTGAGAGCTCCACAATCCAAGTCTTAAGGATAACATATGCCTGTCACTGAGTCATTGCAGGCTCTTTTTGCTTGATTTGTCAATTAAAGATATGCTTATTTTGAAAATTTTAGGCAGCTCCTGCAGTGTAAAGTAACTTGTAGAGCTAAATGAAGGATTATATAATACTTGAAAAAAAAACTTGTGAAGGTAAAATTTGATAAAGCTTAAGCAAATATTTAAATCATCACTAACAACTCAGCCTCAATGCTTACATGTGGTGTTTCGATTTTACAGCCCTGACAGGAAGACATGTTTGTTTTCAGAGCCACATGTGGAGTGCGTTAAAATAAAAAGTAGATGGAGTTTGACAACCCTATCGGCTCTACCCCATTGCCGTATGGTTGGCTGGGCTTGGCTGATATGAAAGGGAATAAAGCTTTATTTGTCGTTTGGAATAAACTAAAAAGGTGTTTGATAAATGTGGTTAAAATTATGGTTGTGGTTTAAATTATTATAGCATATGAACGTTTTATACTATTTGGTAGCCATAACTATAATTTGGAATAAACTAAAAAGGTGTTTGATAAATATGGTTAAAATTATGGTTGTGGTTTAAATTATTATAGCATGTAAAAGTTTTATACTATTTGGTAACCACAACTATAATTTGGAATAAACTAAAAAGGTATTTGATAAATGTGGTTAAAATTATGGTTGTGGTTTAAATTACTATAGCATATGAAAGTTTTATACTATTTGATAACCACAACTATAGTTTTAACCATAATTACCAAACACCCTATAAAATAGACATATATTAAAAAACAAGTCGATATATTTTTTAACGGCTTTGTCAAACACTCTTTGGATTGGATATATGTTTTCATTACTTTATTTATATAAAACCAGAGTTGTCAATTTTTGTTAAAATGTAAAAAGCTTAAATCATTTTGAAATTGAGAATCTGATACTTTATTTGCCTTTTGGTTCATAAGTTTACATTATAATTCAAATCTTTTTAATACAGTATATTTTCTTACAAAAATTAAAATTTATATTCAAACCTGCAAATCAAATGAAGCAACTTGACATCTTTTTATGGTCTTTACTTCACTTGTTCTTAGACTTATATGTGCTGACTTGTACTCATATTTGATTTTGTAAGTAATGACTTATGCTTATACATGTATATATTTACGAATAATTGTTTAGATTGATTGGTAAATTTTAATGAGGAAAAAAAACCTAATTAAATTAGATTTTGTACATAAATCAGATTGAACTGCATGCGACAAC
>CAMOHE010045418.1:0-31121 GCA_946598075.1 Artocarpus hirsutus | reverse complement strand
TATCTATGTTGAACTGCTATGATATGAGAATTACATATGAAACTATGATATGAACTCGCCCTGTATTGATTAGCGAGGAACATAATGAATTAGCGTATATTGTTATAAGTTGAGAAGCATGGTTAGGAAGATTGACTCTTCAAATGATGATTAAATATTGAGAAAATGGTGAAACATGAAGAAGGCGGCGGTTACGTCCTTGGACACGAATACCCTAAAAGGTAAAATAGGGGGAAGGTGATGACGCTTCCTTGGGTCGAAAGTCCCAGAACACACTGTACAGGAATTGACTTGGTGAGGACTCGGGGCTTGATGTCCCCTCACCGACATACCCTCAGAATGTTTGGAGGGTGGCCAAGCACGCCCATTTGGGTTTCGATAAGTTGAGTAATACTTTATATGATGTGGATACCTAGGAATAATGATGAATGGAAATATTGTATATATGTATATGTATGAAACTTGGTAATGATTAACTATGGTATCCACGGAATATGATCATAATCAATCGTATAATTTGAATAATGATGAAATGATGAAAACTAACTCACCATGCAGGTTTAATGTGGTAAGAATAAAACCTTAAGGTGAGTAATGGTTTTCCCTAGTGAGCATGTTGTCGCTCATTCTCTGTTATGTTCATCTTTTCAGGACTCACTAAGTGTGAGGTGGCTACAAGAAAAATAGTTGGAGAAGCTAGGTAGCTATATTACGTTGGGATGGCTTTGAATGCAAAGAATGATCTTCATGATAATGTAAGCATCCATTGTTACTTTCTGTGACTGTATTAAGATTTGTTGATGGCTGAAATGATGATGATGACAGTTGTATATTATTAAAATTTAAGGTACTACATTAAACTGTGGTTTATTTATTTGTTTATGTTTTTATTTTAAATTGAGAGTTTTTATTTAAGTCCCGGGTAAATTACTTTGATAATTTATATTTATTTTCTAATCTTTATTTTATTTAATAAAAACTATTAACCCCCACTTAGGGGCGTTACATGTTACCACGCCAGTCAGCTTTTGCACCTCTTTGATTGTGCGGGGAGAATGCATGTCGATTACAACTTGGGCTTTGACCAGGTTGACCTTGGTCCTTTTTTGGTTCACCATGAATCCAAGAAACTTGCTTGAGCTAACCCCAAACGCGCACTTGGCCAGGTTGAGTTTCATTCTATATTCCCGGAGAATGTCAAAGCTTGCTCGGAGATTGGCGATGTGATCCGCTGGTCGATCGATTTGATGAGCATGTCGTCTACACATGCCTCCATGGTTTTGCCAATCAATTGAGCAAATATCTTGTTCACCAACTACTAGTAGGTTGCTCCGACGTCAACCTGCGTTCTTCAATCCAAAGAGCATGACAACGTAGTAGAAAAGCCCTTGGTCAGCGTTGAAGGCAGTCTTAATTTAATCTTCCTCGGCCATCTTAATCTAGTTGTAGCTAGAGTAGGAGTCCATAAAACTCAACAACTCGTGTCTGGCTGTCACGTCCACTAGCTGGTCTATCCGGGGAAGTGGAAAGCAGTTCTTAGGATAGGCCTTGTTAAGGTCGGTGTAGTCAATGTAGACCCGCCATTTCTCATTAGCTTTCTTGATAAGGACTACATTCATCAGCCAGTTTAGGTATGTAACCCCTTGGATAAACCCAGCCTTCAGGAACTTTTGAAAATCCTTATTGATAGTGGCATACCTTTCTAGATTGAAGGCTCTTCATTTGTAGATAATTGATTTGTGCTCGGGCCAAACGTTAAGATGATGGTAGATGACACTAGGGTCGATGCTAGGCATGTCATCAAGGGACCATGTGAATACGTCCTGATATCTATAAGGAACTTCTCTAGGTTTGCCCGGATCTTAGGTTTCAGCTGAGAACCGAGTTGGACCATTCGATCGAGATGTTTGGGGTTCAGGTTGTACGACACCAACTTCTCCACTGGCGTGGCTCTCACTTCTTCTTTCGAGAGCTAAGGGTCCAAGTCATACAGCATCTTTGGCTTCTTCTTGTGGGCCTTATAGATAGCCAAAATGCTCAATTGTTGAGCCAAAGCCTCCTTGATAGCACTTGCGTAACAATCCCCAAGAATCTTTCTGCCGCAATCTGATGACTCTGACCCTATTCTCTATTGGGAACTTTATTGCAAGATGGTAGGTGGAGACCATGGCCTTTAGGGCATTCAAGGTTGGCCACCTAATAATAATGTTGTACTAAGAGGGTTTGTTGACGATGAAGAAGTCAATGATGCATGTTACCCGATCAGCCCCCTCTCAAAGGTGACAGGCAGGCCGATCTATTCAACTGCTCAGACGCATTCTCTAGTGAAACCATATAATAGTGTTTAGACAGGGATAAGAGTGGCGTTATTGATCTTTAACCTATCGTAGGCCTGCTTGAAAAACATGTCAGTTGAGCAGCCATTGTCGATTAGTACTCGCCGGACAATATTGTTGGCAATGTGGACTTCACATACAAGGGCGTCATTGTGCAAATGAATGAGCTTATTTACCTCCTCCTCAGTAAAGGTAACAAGGACATCTTTTTGTCAGCAAATCTTATTAATGTGTTCGGACATATTCATGAGGTTGCCCCTCTCAACGAACCGAGCCCCCCAAGCATAAGCTCACTGTCCACTTGAGGTGTCCCCAGTAACAAGTCCACCGAAGATTGTGTGAATAATATTCGGGGTTTCTGGGACGTTCTTACCTTTTTTGGGTGGTCGGGTCTGTGCTTCCCTAGTCGACTGGTCGTTCCTCTTGACTGTAGAACCAGGAGTTAGGACTCGCTCTATGAATTCCCGCAAATGCTTGTCTCAGACCTGTCTTTTGATCTGGTCCTTGAGATTAATGTAGTTGCAAGTGTTGTGTCTCACGTCCTTATAAAAATTGCAGTGCTTTTTCTGATCCTTCTTGGCCTTGCTTCCCTTTAGCTTGGGTAGATCTACCAACAAATTCCTACCACTCACTTGGGCCAACACTTCGTCAATGCTAGCGACCAGGGGTGTATAGCTTTAGAACTTCCCGGTCAGTACCTTGGTCTTCTCGGTCTTTTGCTTCTCCTTTTTTTGCTTCTTGTTCTGCTCAGCAACGGGCTGTTTTGGTAGGGATTTTTGTTTCTTTCCTTTTTTGCCACCACTACTACTCCATTCACCATCTCAATAGCTTTTCATGTACTCGACCATATCAGCATACATTTGTACATATCCGAGCATCTGGGAGAAGGTGCTCGGCTGCTTGAAGGAGAGGAACTTGTGTCTTACCTTCAGCGCTGGTCAGATGAAACGATTAATGTAATCCTAACACTTCCATCCCTTCACTTGACGGTGTAGAGGTGAGTTATTTCTTTTCTCCCCTTCTTGGTCATAGAGAATGCAGAAGAAAAGGCATTCGATAATTGGCAAAAAGATGTAATGGTGCTCGGCTCTAACTGCCTGAAGCATTGTTGAGCAGGGTCGGTTAGTGTAAGTGAAAAAGCTTTGCACATGGCTGCATCGTTGACGTTTTTGAAGTAGCATATGACCTTGGCATAGGTCCACATGCTCGTCTGCATCAATCGTTCCATCGTAAACTTTGATTCGCCATACCTTGAACTTTGGAGGCATGGGGTCCTACATGATGGCGTCGGTAAATGGAGAGTCTGGCATGCCACCTTTGTCCAACCCAAACCTGTTATTGCAAATTTGGTCAATCTGCCACTACAGTTCTCGAAATTGATGGGTGTTGGTATCTTCGGACAGTTCTACCCTGTACGGGGCTCTGCCCTCAACCTTGACACCTCTTTCAGGTTGTCTATCTTATTGAACTTCTCCTTGGCTGCCGAGCCGATCAAACACTGATGCTCAGGAGCCCTGTGGTGACTATCCCCGGCAGTCCTGAGGGCTAAGTAGGCCTTCTCGAACAAGTCATTTGTTCGCCAAGACCCTATAAGTGGATTGCCTAAAGTGCTCGAAATCAGCTTCATTGTGGTCTTCAAAACCTTATCTTGCTCGACCCCTGGCCTGGTCCACCTAGGTTGGGGGAAGGAGGACAGAAGCCAGTTGACGTTGTGCTTGTTACTGAGCGAGTTGTTGTGTCAGTATTCTAACAGCATTCATGAGTTCTCATATTGGATCCTAGGCTACTGGGTCCTTTATCTGTTCGGCCCAAGTTGTGCAACCCCCAGACCAAGATCTAGTAGCCCGAGGCATCCTTGTGGTCTGTTTAGGTTTTGGTTTTGGTTTTGGGCTTCGCTCGACCCCTCCTATTGGGCACCCCCATCCCATGCCTCTTGTTACCATGCTCGGGTTGTAAGAAAAGTTGTGGCTGATGGTTTCGAGTGAAGGCATAGGCGCCTTACTTGTAGCACTAAAATGTTAATGCTTATCAATATATGGTGGCAAATCAACACCACGTGCGGCTGCACACGATGTTCGAATGGCTTTTCCTTGCTCGTCTTGGCCTGCTTGGGCGTATCTGCAACAAGAGGAATGATGCTTTTGAGGTAAAAGGGGGACATCGATGTGATGCCGAACAAAGACACTCCAATGTTCAAGGTAGATGCTACTCAGCAGAGTACGAGAGCTAGTTAGTTGGGGAAAAACACGTTAGCCTCAAGCTCAGTAAATGCGCTTTATTTATAGATTGTCACTCGAACCGGGTGTTAGGTGGGTTTTACCCACAACCCTTGTGTCACATCAAGGCCTGTCAGGGGGCAAGTGACATGTGTCATGATCTCTGCCGGCTGATTAGCCTCTATTTGATGGTGAAAACATGGCCATTTGGAGGCTTTTTGTGGTAAGTGGCTATCTTTTTGCAGGCTTTGACAATCTGACCCGAAAACGTGTCTTACCTGAGGAGGTAATAACTTGCATCGCGGCCAACATAGGCCTTGTAAAGCACCTCGATTAGACTAACCGAGCTCTTGGGGGTCAATATCATGCATCTCGGTGAATTCTATCGAGCATATTTGCCGACCATCGAGGATCTGTTCCTATACAGACTAGCCGAATGAAGTTTTTTTTTTTTTTGCTACTGAATAGGATTATTGAAGTTTGCAACTCCAATATTGTATTCTGTTTTCTTATTCATTGTATTTTATTTGCGTATGCATTAATTAAAGTGAATAAGAAAAAAAATTAAGGCACTTTAGCTTTTCAGTTTCTTTTATTTTATTTTTTGAAATGAAGGTTTTTCAGTATCCCTAACAATATTCATGTGAAATTATAGGATTACACGAGTAGCTGTACAGAAATGAAAATAAAATGGATTAAAGGCACTTTAGCTATTCAGATTTACACATAGAAACAAACTTATGATATGATGTTTTTCGAAAGCTACGTGTAACAATGACTTGATATGATGCACCACAAACAATTTTCTTATGCGTACGGAAGTGTAGGTAAGGTTGCGAAACATTGCACATTGTTGGGATACAGAAGAAACATATAGGAAAGCTTTTTTTTTTTGGGATAAAATATATAAAAAAATTACTTGAATTATCCAATTTTAAGTAATTAGATACTTAAGTTCAAAAAAAAGTAATTAGATACTTATTCTTATTACTATTATTATTTTCAATTTCAATATCGTTTTGATACAATCAAATGATAGAAAACGAAGCAATATTGATACCATATTTTCCACATTTAAAATTCTCAAATATTGATGCCCTTTAAAACAAAAAAGAAGAAAAGAAGAAGAAGAAGAAGAAGAAGAAGAGAGATTCTCCAAAAAGCTAACTTTGTGAGAGTGAAGAAGGTACTTGCTAAATTAAAAAAGAGGTGGGGAGTGGTGGTTGCCTTGCCCAAATCGAAAGTTATAAATTCTTTAAAATAAAAACAAAAAAATCGAAAGTCTACAAATGGGCAGCTGTCTAACGTGGACGCAAACGAAGATATTAAGAAGCACGTGACTGAGACTTGGAATTAGTGTAAACTGTGCCCACGTGTTAACTTGCATGCATCCACTTCCTTTATTAGTCGTGGCCCACTGCACCGTAGGTTTTTAATTCCCAAAAAACCAAACCCAATGTTATTTGTATTATCCACAATTCTTTAAAATGTGGGATGCTCCCACAACTAAATCCAAACCGTGTAATACAGTGAGATGTCGTCATCTTTTCATCCAATGGCTATTAGGGCCATGTGAGCAATTGTACGTTGCTTGTGGTTGAGCGTTTGGAAGTTTTCAAGAGTGTCAAAAGGCTAGAAAATAATGAAGTCTGAGGCTAAAAGTAGTAGTACTGTTACGGTTGTGGTCCTTTGTTTGCTACGATCTCCTATTGCGCTTCAAATTAGAAGTGAAACCATTTTATTTTATTTTATTTTCCTGAAAAGAAAGGAAGTGAAGCATTGAAGGTAACAATAACGGTATAAAATTGGCAGCTGCATTCACTTGGCACCACCTTCTGCAGCGAGTCTAGAGCGTCATACTTCAATTTTCATATATTTATATTTGTACTAAAACAGGGCCTTCACAACAAAATAGTAGTCTTGGCTGGAGAAAAGAGAAGGATAGCTCAAAATCGTCACATAAATATAGGAAAAATTTAATGATTTTTAATCACTCTTAATTATTTTTAATTTCTACTTTAAATACTGAAAACAAAACAACTTATCAAATAACCAACACGTCCTGCTTTGAAAAACCACGTACGGGGTGTGGTATTGAAAACTGCTTTCTTTTTTTTATAAAAACCTCACCCTCCCTCTCTCTTTCTCTCATTCTCATCGCTCTCCCTCCCTCTCTCTCTCTCTCTCGGTTTCACACTCTCTCTCTCATTTTTCTCTCAAAATTTTGAAAACAAAAATCAATCCCAAGCTTCGGGTTAGTGGATTAAAGGCTCGGGAACGTAGTTTAGCAACTACAAACTCGATTTAAAGCCTTGATTCAAGGTTAGTTTCTAAATTTTAAAACTTTTTCAATGTTTCAAATTTCTTGGTATTTTGAAATTTAAGGTTTCCTAAGCTTAGAAAACCGTCAATCTAAGGTAGATGACTTAGAATGACTAGAATACAAACTTTGTTTGATCAAAAATGGATTTAAATCAAGATTTTTCATTTTTCTCTAATTTTCCTCATTTTTAGATTTTTCAAAAAAATCTTGGCTTAAATCTTGTTTTAATGAACTAAAAAGTAATCTACTATGTTTTTTCTATTAGTTATGATCATTATTCATGTCTGAGATGTGAGAAAATAGGTTGAAATTAAAGATTTGGGTTGGGAGGTTAAAATCCCGTGCCTGAAAAATTTTAAAAATTTTAAAAATTTTATAGATCAGCAAGCCGAAGTTCATGTTCGGCAGGCCTGATTCATACAACTAGCAAGCCAAACATTGAAAAGTTTGGCTGACTAGACTTGGACCTTCAGCAAGCCGAACTGCACAGTTCGGCTAGTCAAACTAGGGGACCGGCAGGCCGACCAGGCATGGTAAAATTTTGTAATTTTTAACCCGTTTTTACCGTTTTGAACCCTGATTGAAATTCTGACTTTGTAAAATGATTTTATAAACCTAAATGACACACTAGGACACCATGAGATGATTTAGTAACATAGAATATCTCACGCTAGATACTAATAGACCTAGTTTTCATTTAAGGTTGTACGTAGATCTGCGGAGCTAACGTATAGCGGACCGAGATTTTGGTATGGGACACCGACACAAGTATCGAGGTAGGACTTCTATCCCTTCCTTAGCAGCCAATTTTAAATGTTTTGGCCACAAATGAATTTTTAACAAAAATGTTTTCAATGATTGGTTGAAAAAGGATTTTTATTGACTGATTTTATAAATGGTAGAATTGAGGTGATTTTCATAACAAACCTCATAATGAATGTAAATGATTATATTTGGTAAAAAGAGATTTTAATAATCATAGAAAGATATATATATATATATATAATTATATTTAAGGGCATGATGCCATATTAGAGATCGGGTCGTGTAGAGTGCGACCTTAGGGGCAGATCCCGAAACTCAGCTGGGCCACTACGGTGATGAAATATATATGGTTTGCCCAGGAAAAGAAAATGGTATTCTTTCTAGTCGACCAATTAAACTGTTTTGGTATGATAGACTTTTATTAAATTTTCATTTATTTATTTTAGTTCGTTCTCTATATGTTTATTTGAATAACGAAATTTCTTTGAAATTAAATGTTTTTAAAAATATAGTCCTACTGAGCCTTTCGCTCACATTTTATTTGTTTTAAAATCTTTTCCCTCTAGGCGGATATCAGCTTAGGATTGGAGAAGAATTCGTTGATCGAACTTGCGACCAGTAGAAGATTTGAGTAGGTTGTAGTACAAATTATTCAAGGCATGTATAACCTTAACTTACTCTTTTATTTTGGACTATGGTTGTAATTTGATATTGTCAGTACTATGTGTGTGCATAAGATATGAGTCAGTGGGACCCATTCTCGCCTCGTCTTATATTTTTATTATTTTTATTATTTCCTTATTGTTTATTTTGTTATCCTTATTTATTCGAATATTATAATTGCCCGCTTTAAAAGGATTTTTTTAAAATTATTACATTTTTATTAATAAATTTAATTCTAAAACCAAATTTTCAACTAATTTCTCACTTAATTAACTTAATTAAACTGTCACGTCACCTCCCGTACTCCGGGACGTGACAATACCCCATGGATCAAAATTTGAAATTTGGAATTTGGAATTCTTCCACTTCAGCTTTTTAAGTGGATTTTGCTCAATCTTTTTTGGATTTCTCATTTTTTTTATGTTATAATAAATGACACCATTAATTCGCATGATTTATTAACATCATCAAACCAAATTTATTAAAATTTTTCAAAAAAAAATTTAAAAGATAGGTCTACTCTATCTTTATCACATTTATTGTGTGCCTGGCTATTGGCTAAAAAAATTTTAAAAGATAGGTCTACTCCTTCTTTATCAGATTTATTGTGTGCCTACCTATTGGCTTGTAGCATGTTAGACATGTGCCTTATACGAAAAACAAAAAAAAAACACACACACACACTACCGGAATCAACTCATATGTCGTTTTATTTATATCTTTTCATGTCTTTTCAATAATATCAAACTATGTCAATTAAAATTTCATGTTAAGTAAAATAGTATATCATTAATTATGTTACTTAAAATATTTTAATTGATATTGTATGATACTATTCAAGACACCTAAAAAAGGACACAAAAAAAGATATATCAGCTAAATCCCACACTACCAACTTTGAGCATAGAGTAGCGCTAATTTAGGCAATTGCTTATGTTATTTGCACTAGTAAAAGTGCAAGACAATACGTGTCACCTATCTGGCATGAATATGATAGGAAAAGGGGCGGCCTCTGTTGCTTTTTTTTTTTTTTAATGGAGACACTAATAAAAAAATATCATTTTTTTTTTATTTTTCATCGTCTTTAATTTGCATCTTTTTTATTTTTCAGCGTTGTCAGTTTTTTATTCACATGCTAATAAATCTTCATCAAAATAGGCTTTCTATAATCATTTGAAATTTTTTCAAAAAATTATTTAGAATACTATGATGTTAACAATGTTATGTCAGGCTGCTCTATATATTTAACTAAAGTATGAAAATATAACAAATTGAATGTATATAATTGCGAGCATAATTTAACAATAATTTTATACATGAATGACTTTAACAGTTTTTTTATTATAATCCTCAACATTTTACTCACAGGGGTCTATGGCAAAAATGTTTTTGAAATACACGGCTTTGCCTCCTTCGTAAATAAGCTATCTATTTTTAGATATAGTCTAATATGTCGATAATACATGAGAGCGCCTGACTCAGTCCAACGGGTAAACTAAGGCACTCTTGGTAAAAATAAACCAAAAATATTTACCAAGCTTATAAAAAAGAAAAGAAAAGAAAAGAAAAGAAGCATATTCCCCTAAGCTAGCTGTTCGTTAACCAAAGCTGATTATTAATATATATATATGTTTATTTATTTTTCGGATCTTCAATATTGACTTTTTATGTTTATTTTTTTAACCAACGTTTAATGCTACGAGAAATCACGAAAGAAAATTAGTTGCTTTTTCTCAACGCTGTGTACACGTTTTCCATTGTTACGCACAAAATGTATGTGGACCCCTTGATTAGTTCTTGCGTGTAATGTGTAATGCTCTGATATCAAAACGCATTAATAATGTCCGTTTCATCATGTCTGGTCTCTTAATATGTACACGTTTTCCTTCTTGCTTTTGTTGTACTGTCTTTTTCTCCGCAATTGCTTTCGTTACGTGTATTCCCACCACTATAATTGTTGGCAGTGTCTCTTCAAGATTGCTAGATTACTATTATGCATGTGCTTTCGGAGAATTTGTTTGAATCAATTAATTTGAATCCAAACCATGTAAAAGTCTGGCGCGTTTATAATGTTTTTAAACCTATTGGTTGAAGCTAAGGTCTTCAAAATATATGGTTATGAGAACACTATAGAGTTAGGAAGGACAATACATTAAAACTTATACATCGTAACATATAAAAGCTTTATATTATAGTAAATTTTTACTTTTCACTATAACAGACAAGACTTACACTATACTAGCTAAACTTATTTTTCTAACCAGTTTTTCCAAACAAACTCATAGTTACATATTGCTAAAAGGACAGACTGCTGTTGGCAGTGGGCCACACCGACCATCAACCTCTATCAGCAAATCACTTGTTGAAGTCGTCTAGCTTTATGTCCATTACTTGTGGGGTAACTTTAATCGTTTGAATCAATAAACAGAAATGAAACGAGGAAAATGGATGCTTTTTTCTCAATTTTTGGCATTGCGAGTCTGTCAAAATCACTTGAAGATCCCAAGAAAGCAAGAGTAGAGATTTCTTTTTCTTTTTTTTTATTGCATTTTTAAAGACGTAACATCTTGGTGTCTTGGAAGTCAGAAATTAAACGAGTTTGTAATGGTAAGGAGTACTTAGAGCAGAAAATAGCTCGAACATATACCCATATTGTGTTTTTTTGTTATACTTTTAATTCAAGTTTTTGGAATGGAATACAATTTGTGGACACAATAACTACTACTTCATTTGATTCCTTTCTTTAAATTTGACATCAGTCTTCTTTCTTATGTCGAAAATCGAGGAAAACAAATACGTGTTTGTGAGTTCAAAGATTAGAAAAAGGCAAACTTGCCCCTTGTTGATCTCCCTTCTTGATCATAATTCATAAATTAGTTTTAGGCATCAATTTGTTATTACATATTCCTAGTTTCAGTTAATGAACTCAGGCGTGCCATTATTTGCTTTAAATCCACTAAACGGTCAATTATATTATGTCACTTTAAAGTTGAAAATATATCGTCTTTAGTCTGCCTGATTGTCCCTTTTTCTAATCTTCTCGTATCAATAGAACGATCTCAATTTCATTAATTTTTCTACCATGCTGTTGCCTTGGACGTTGCCATTTTTTAGGGCTGATTTTAATATACAAGTTGAATTATTAGGCTTAGTTTCAAAATTTTTACCGAACAAAGTTTTGTAATACTAGGCCCTCTAACAATTTATTATCATTCACTCCGAACTTAGTGCAATTTAAGGTATTTGACAAGGTGAGTTAAACAGTGAAAAGCTCTCACATGTTACAGTAAAAAACAAAACACTACTATAGCTCTCACATGTTACAATGGTTTTAATCAAAATTGGCTATAACAATGGTTCTAACTCATTTTATCAAACACATAGGTCAAAAATTTTAATAGAAAGAGCTAATGTGTTACAATACTCAAGATCTGGAGAAAAAATTTGAAATTAATAAATTTTGAATAAATTAGTAAATAGAAATATATATACCCAATTTCAAATTTGCTAAATGTATTTTTCACTGGTAAATTTAAGATTTACGCTAAGATCAAATTTAAAAAATCTGAAAATTATTGAATTTACATTTATAAAACCTTAAATTGTATACAAACTCTTTTATCAATATTTATTATTTTTTATTCACATATTATTTTATTATTTTTAATAATAAATTTGTTTTTGGATAAATTTTATTTTTCTCCTTAAATTTTGGTCACTTAATTATTTTACCTCATAAACTTTAAAAATTAGTATGTTCACTTCTAGAACTTAAAAATGTTAACAAAAATACTCGTTTTGTTACATGCTGTTAATTTGGAGCTGATGTAGTACTAATTTAAAGTCTAGAAGCTTATTCTAAATTAAAAATTTTATTATTAAACAAATTAATAATGAAACAAATTATTTTTCTAAATAAACATAAAAATGCCTAAAAAATAATTAAAAAAAGAAGTTTCATTTGTTGAACCGCTGGAATAGGCCGTACTCTAAACGAAGAACCATGAGGGCCAGCATTTCAAGCTCGATTAGAGGCGACTGAAGTTGGCCTGGGAGGCTGAGACATGTTCTTAACCTTACAATTTGGCTGGAGGTGGGCCTTCTCGATGGAGAAAGCTATTTGGGAACAGGATCTGAGGTAGATTAATAGGGTGAGTTAGAACCAATTTTGATTAAAAATAATGTAGCATGTGAGAGTTTTATATACCTTTTTATTTTTTATTATAAAATGTAAACTTTTTAATTCTTTAAGTTAAAGTTTATGAGTTCTAACTCATTTTGTCAAACACGCAATATGACTCTTTGTTGCGGGTTTTTTTGGCTAATTGAGAGTAAGTGCAGTGTAAATGGGGGAAGCGACATGCAAGAGTGAGATCAACGTTGGAGATTTATGGGTCTTCTGATATTCTTTTCTTTGGTAATTTTCTGTCGTCCGTTTTCTGCAAATTGAAGCTCTTGTTCCCAAAACTCATCAAACTGGGTATTTGTTCTTAAAAGTTAAGCTCATGGTTTTAGTTTCAATTTAACAAATATAGGAAAAAACAATACATGTGGTCTTATAATGGCTAATATCATCTTGGTCAGAGCATGCATTACGAATCTGCACATGGATATGCTTTTCTTTTTCCATTTTTATTGTTCGTGTTAGAAGGGGATTCCGGTACTTTTGACAAGGTATTTGATTTTTTTTTTTCTTTTTGATAATTATAGTATTTGAATTTGATGCGGGGAAATGCTGCTCCGTTAGCTGAAGGGAAGGATTATTCTTCCCGTAATAATTTTCGTTTTTATTGTTTTAAGGATTTTTTCTTCGTTTATTAGGAAAAATAATTTATGTTTCATTATTGATTTGTTTAATAATATAGACTTTAAATTAGTGCGACATCATCTCATCTCTAATAAAGGTATTCAAGGAATAGATTTTGTAGATTTAAGATCAATCTGTAATCCAATTCAAAACCTTTTTCAATCTGCAGTTTGATCTAAATCTTTCAATTAAAAAAAAATCCTAATCTATAATATGATCCAAAATCTTTATATTGAATTCGCAGATTGAGTTATGATTAAAAAAAAAACCCAAAATATATATGTATTTTTTTTTTTTTTTGGCTAAATAAGAACTTCATTAAAAAAGCCAAAAAGCGGCCACAGCAAACTAACAAAAACAACATCAACAATTATAAAGAAAAAAAAAAAGAATTGTTTGAGAGATCATCGAGCGGTGCCTTTTTAACACGAGCTGTATTACCATTAGTGATAATATTTTTGCTTGGCAAATTGAGAAAACGTTAAAAAGCTTTTTTTTTTGTTTTAGAAAAAAGGAAAATTTTTATGTAAATATATATTATTAAAATTATAAAACATATACATATAGAGAGTTTGGGATCGACGGATTGAGAATTTTTCAATTTGTAATCCAAAAAAGAACTTTGGATTGAGATTTTCTCAATTCTGAACCGATCCAAAACTCTTTCCAATTCAATCTAAAACCTTCGGATTGGATTAAGTAGGCTGGATTTCACGGATTCACAAATTTCGTAAACACCCTTAATCTCTGATAGGGTGTCTAGCAAGCATGGTTAGAACCAAATTTTTAGTTCAAAACATTGCTCTCACACTGTGATAACTTTTTGCCTTTACTGTAATATATAAGAGTTTTACACTGCAGTAACTTTTTACTTTTATTGTAGCATGTAAGAGCTTTACACTATTTGATAATCAAAAAGTTGGTTTTATCCATGCTTGTCAAATACCTTATAAATAACAGAATATAATAGGAGTATTTTTTTACTAACATTCCAAAATTTGAGGGATAAATATACCAGTTTTCAAAGTAAAGGGCAAAATGACCAAAGTTCATGGAGGACAAATAAAACTTATCGACTCGTATTTTTAGGGGATTCATTTCTGCTCTGACGAATCTTTTTTTGGAACAACAATTGCAGTAAATAAGGTTTGGATTCAAAACCAGTATGTAGCCCCACACTCGGCGTCAGATAATGAGCCCATGGAGCGTTGGGCCTGATTTAAGAGAAGATACCAGGCCGAAAGCTAGGAGTAGAGTGAATCCAAAGCTAATAGGACCAGAAAACAGGGCTCTTTACAAGAATCTAACAAATTTTAGATTTGGATTTGATTTATACAAGAAGAAAAAAAATATTTGTAAAAAATATCACCATCATGTCATACAATATAATTAAAATATAAAATATATCTTTAGGCTCTTTGGTTCATGTAGTTAAATTCTAGTTTTTTTGTTGAAATGCTTGTTGGTTAAGAGAAAATAATTGTCTAACAAACTAATTTGTTCAAACAGCATGACATAAATACAAGACTTTTTTAGAGTGTGATAAAGTTTAATCCATTAGGTTTTTCTGTGGCATCTTCCCTAAATGTCTCCAGAAAACATGTGTAGGTTCATAACACCAGTCATCCATGGTTTTTTTTCATTGTTTATTGATATTTTGAAATCCGTTTGCAAGCTTTTAGATCTGCAACTGAGCATGTGCATCTTTTGCTATCACATATAGTTCCATAATTTATATCGACAGATAAGTTCCCTGTGATTTTCGTTGAGCAATATAGCAAATATGTTATAATTTCCTTTTGTCCTTTTTATACATATATAGTTATTTGCATAATTTCCTTCAAATTATACTTCACGTCAAGTTGATCCTTGACTTTCGATTTCACACAGCATGTTATCTTGTTCTTTTATGTTGTTACGTTGTTAGCGTTGGTTTTTGAAAACGATTTTTGACAAATTTAGTGAAAACATAGTTACAATACGAAACGTATATAATAAAAATTTTTGCAAAACTTTTGTAAAACATGTTATAGACTATATTAATTTAATGCTAAATAAATATATAAAAATCTTTGCTTACTTAAATGAAGAGAAGAGACCAGAATTCTTTTAACAGGAAAAGACATTCTCAAAGCGAAACCACTGTCTTCATTGTGCAGTCCTCGGCACCAAATGGACGAACGGTCATGCATAATGAAAATTTACTTTATTTATTTATAAATATATCCTTGCTTTGAGGACATTAATCCTAACACGTAGCCATAATGTAAAAATTGTTTCTAAAAATGGGTAGAAAGTCACATGGAGAAAATTAACACTCTCTTTCCGTTGAGGTTATTTTTCTATATATTAAAAAATATCAAAACCCGCATCAATCCCGACCACAACAAGGCACTGCATGTTTTTTCCTCAATAAAAATGGCTATTGCATTTTTTTTTTTTTTGCAAAGAAAATGTTTGCATTTGGTTTGGTGATGCTGTCCATTCGACTTGAAGAACTAGGTCCAAAAAAGTTGTAAACGGAAACAACTTGAGAGAATCAGGCGCAAGCTTTGGTTGGCATTGGGGTGCTGAACATTACAATACAATTTGGTGATTATCTTTTTATATTATCAGAAAGTAATTAAAAGAAACTCTCCTAACACGGCACTGAATACAAGTTAAACCATAAGATTTACTCCAACCACTCTCACACGGACTCAAATTATTTGTCTAATTTTTAGTATTCTAAATGGTGTCCAATCAATCATGTATGACACGTCGTTTAATAAAAGATATGTAGAAGTCAAAGAAACACTATCTAAAACTTTTTAAATGACGTGTCATAATATGATTAGTTAAACATCAAAAATTGGACAAACGGCTTAAGCTCCTCTCACACAGACCTCACCATTGAATGCTCACAATTATTTCACTTACCAAGTTACCTTGACACGAACTTAAATTTTCTATCTAATTTTTTATGTCTTAAATTATGTCTAACTAATTATATTATGACATATCATTTAACGAAAATCATATAAATTCAATTAAATACTATTTCAAACTCTTTTAAATGGTGTTATAATATAATTGATTAGACATCTTTTAAGATTTTAAAATTGGACAAAAGATTTGAGTCCTTAAACACTACACTCACTCATGACTAAGCACTCGCTATACACTATGTTGATGCTTACCAGTGGATGGCTGCTGATTAACACCACATGCGGCTATACACAGTGCTCGGACGGCCTTTCTCTGCTCGTCTCTGCCTACTTGGGTGGACCTGTAACAAGAAAAGGGACGCCTTAGAGATAAAGGGGGACACTGGTATGGTTCCAATCAAGGGCTTTCTAACGCTTAAGGCAGGTCTGCATGGTAGAGTGTGGGGGATAGATAGTTGGGAAGGAGCACGTTGGCCTTGAGCTACAGTTAATGCACTTTATTCATAGGCTACCACTTGAACCGGGTATTAGGTGGGTTTGACCCATGACTTGTGTGTCACATTAAGGTCTGTCAAAGGGTAGGTGACATGTGTTGCGGCCTCCGCTATAGGATTGGTCCCCATCTAACAGCGGACATTGGTGATATGTTGACCTTCTGTGGCGAGTGGCTGCCTGGTTGCAGTCTCTGACAATTCGACTGACACACCCATTATTTTTTCTAAGGGGTATTAAGGTAATTAAATTAATTTTTAGTATGCCAATCAAAAATTTGTTTCATTTAAAATCTATTTCGTAATATTTATTTGTACTTATTTTTAGAATTTTCAAAAAAAAATTATACTTATTTAGTACCATGGTAGACCCTTATTTATTGTTCTTCACGTGTAATGGTTAAAAAGAAAATAAATAAATAAATAAATGAAAGATGGGACTTGAATTAAACAAGTCACATGTGTTGGTTCCCTACAAAGCTTATCTCCTTTCTTGTTTTTCTTTTTCTGAGTCTCTCAATAAGACGATTCACTCACATGCCCAAAGCCACTAACTCCTAAAATATATCAGACAACTCATTTTCTCCCACATTTCACACCGCTCACCTTTCCTCTCCCTCTTTCTATTTTGTCTCTCTCCTTCACCTTCTCAATCTGATCAAAAAGTTCCATCTCAACTCAGGATCTCTTTCCTCAAGCAAAAAGTCAAGCTTAATAACAATTTCTCAAGTAAATAAGGTAAAGTTTCTAACCAAAAACTTAAATTCTTCTCTACCTTCCCTTTATTCCAAGTTACTATGTTCAAATTATGTAATTGTTTTTCATTTCGTAATCTGGGCTTATGCTTTTATATGCATGCAAATTGAATTGTGTTTGTTTTACGTTTGAACAATTTCCTATTTAAATAACGTTTTTGTAAAATTTTATAAAAATCAATGTTTGAGAATTTTAAACATGTTTAATGTATAAAAATTTAGGGAAAAAGATTTACATGTTTTATTGGTATGATATTCTATGGTTTCTATGTATTTTTCATGTTCTGGGATTTGTTAAAACAAGTCGGACTGAGCTTTGAAGCGCAAAATCTTTAAAAATAGAAAACTAGAGTTTTCTAAATTTTGCCTCGATTAGCAGGCCAGACTTTGCCAATCGACAGGCTGATCGGACAGTCCAAATTCATATATTTTTCACCGTTTTGTGTTATAAAATGTTCTAAGGATTTCATATAAATGATTTTGACACACTAATAAAAATAGTAGAATATATAGTAATAAGTGTGACTATGGATTAGGAATTGAGTTAAAGTATGGTAATTTTATATGTTGTAGGATAACAAAGTACTTGGAGCTTACGTGGTGAGCTTGGTATCGTGAACTAAAAGTTATTAGCATAGTACTCACTAAGAGGTAAAGATTCTATTATTCATCTTTTGTGAGGTTTTTATATGATTAAAATTAATTGTTTTACCGCAATATATATGTATATATATCTATGTTGAACTGCTATTATATGAGTATCACATATGAAACTATGACATGAACTCTTCCTGTATTGTACAGCGAGGAACATAATGAATTGACACATGTTGTAAATTGAGAAGCATGGTTAGAAAAACTGACTCTAGAAATAATGATTAAATATAAAGAAATAGTGAGACGTGAAGAGGGCGACGATTACTTCTTTGGATACGAATACCCTAAAAGGTAAAATAAGGGAGGTGATAACGCTCCCTTGGGTCGAAAGTCTCAAAACGTACTGTACAAGAATCGACTTGGTGAGGACTCGGGGCTTGATGTCCCCTCACCAAAACACCCTTGGAATGTTTGGAAGGTGATTAAGCACACCCATTTGAGTTTCGTTGAGTCGAGTGATATGATATTTTATTGCACGGTGTATACAGATGAGTATAATTGAATCCTAAATTAATATGTATATATATATATATATATGCATGAAACTTAATAAGAATGATCATAAGATATCCACCAGAATTGAACATGATAAAATTGATGAATAATGATGAGAACTAACTAACCATACAAGTTTTAATGTGGTAAGGATAAAAATGAAAAAGTGAGTAATGGTTTTTCTTACTGAGCATGTTGTCGTCTATCCCCTTATGTTATCATCTTTTTAGGACTCATTAAGTGTAAGACGGCTACGAGAAAAATAGTTGAGAAAGCTATGTAGCTATATTACATTAAGATTGCTTCAATTGTTAAGAATGTTTTTCATGATAATGTAAGTAATGTTCTTCATGATTATGCAAGTATCGATTGTTACTTTCTGTGACTGTATTAAGATATGTTGAGGGTTGAAATGATGTGACGACAGTTTTATATTAGTAAATTTATTGTGCCATATTAAACTGTGGTTAATTGTCATTTATATTTTTATTTTTGATTTGAGAGTTTTCATTTGAGTTCCGGGCAACCTTATTTTCGAAGTTTTACTTTTGTTTTTAATTTTTATTTTAATTCATTAAAAACTGTTAACCGCATATAGGGTGTTACATCAACCCAAGCACATGCTCTTCTTGAGGAGGTGATGACTTGAGTCGCAGCAAGCAGGGGCACTATAGAGCACCTTGGGAGAAAGTGTCGATGTCAAGAGGTTATAGATTGTCTTCCTGATTACTACTACCGAGTATAGTCGTCGATATGCCAAGAAGGTGTTCCTTAGGGACGACTTCGAATACACCCCCAACACACTATGTTGAACACCGTATTAGGTACACGCTCACTTGATCTCACTCGGACACTCGCAGGTCTGGAAGCTTGTACAAACGTTTCTTCAGATTTGGGCTGCAACTGGAAATCTTCTTGAAGCTTTTACCTGCAGCCGACCCGTATAGAACATCCCTAGAACCGTCGGTAATTGTAGGAATTCTAGACGCTAGAGTCTTGGGTTTGGTCAAAAGTCCGTATTAAATGCTCAGACTTCTCTTTGAAAGACTTGCGGGAAGTGCAGTAATAGAGTTTTAAAAACTTTTATTTTTAAAGTAAATAATATGTTTCCTCAAAAAAAAAAAAAAAAAAAAAGTGAATGATGTTCTAAAATAATTTCAAGTAAGAAAATATTTTATCAGGAATTTTAAACTATTTTATACACTAGTAAATAAATGTATTTACTAGAGATAAATAAATTATTTATTGGTTACTAGGAGTAAATATTTTATTTATTAAGTAGATAAATGAAATTACCAAGGGTAAAAATTTGAATAAATATGTGATTAAATTTAAATATTTTAACATCTATCATTTACTTAAAAAAATTAAGACAATGTTATTTCTCCTTTTCTTCTGAACAATTGTTTACATGTATCCATGAGCGTCCTTGCGTCAATCTCCTCAATCGAAATTAAAAAAAAAAAGGGTATAACGAGAGGAGGTTATTAGTCTCAGACTTCATGTCATTTGGATGGTGTTTGTAGCTGGATGTTTTAATTTAAACTGCTTGTCTGATGTTGTTTTGTTTCTACCTACTGTCGTAGGGATATTTCGAGCAGGGAATTGCCTCTGTTGTTCCAAGGCAGCTCGGGACTTGGTTATTCAGACATTGTTGTTTGCTTACTACAATTCTCTCAAGCTCTTAAAGCTTTTCGTCCCAAAGTTTCTTTTATAGATTTGGCTCGACCCAACCGAAATTCTCATTGTTTGAGCTGTGATTTTCTAGACTTTTTTTCTATTAAGGAGAGAGAAGTAGGGAAGCACACACAACGTTTGACTCATGGAAAAGCTGGCACTCGGGGAAATACTCGTAATATTTGCTTTTTGCAATGCTCTCAAAACTCTGCTTCCTAGTCCGTTATGAAGATTGGAATTAAAAAAAAAAAAAAAAAATCATTTGATTTAGGCTTATAGTGCACAAACTTTAAACCGAAAAGAAGCTGCAAACTGCATCACATATATCAGCAAGCAAGGACCATTTGCTCAAAAACATTCTCTGGTACAAAAAAAAGTACAAAGAGCAAAATATATCAACTATTGTAAAAGTTGATAACTTAATCAACAACGACAAGTCTCTCATACTCCTTCCCGGATATGGCCGTTTTCATTATACTCTCAGGATTAATTTCACCATTGTTATCCAAAAATACTTTGATCAAATTCTTGGAGAACCCACTCACCAACGCCACTCCCTTCTGCTTCCCCGGCGCAGGCGTTGACGCCGAGTCTCTCAAGTTCCAAAACACCATCTCCGGCACAACTTTCTCATACCCTTTCTCCGAGAACTTCCTCGTTATGACATCGTAATCTGTCTCCCAATTATTCGGCGAAGCCCTGTCGAACTCCATGTCGCTGAACACGAACGCCCTCTTTATCATCTCCTCCTCCTTCAAATTCCCTCTCACAGCCACTTGCAGAATCAGATCAAACACCTTCTGAAAGTTCGTGCTCCTCCCCCATTCCATCTTCCTCACGAACTCCATTTTCGATTTCAGATCATCGCCTTTGATCACATGGAGCTGAGGATCCGCGCTGAAAGTTATGATCTTTCCTTTCCATGGATCTTCACTCAGCTCCGAAACCAACAACCCCAAGGCCACGGAAACCTCCATGGGATCCCCTTCCATGCTTCCGGAGACGTCAGAGACAGCGATGCAGTTTCTCAATTTGCCAGATTTCCTCATATCTTCCACCATTCTCTTCCACTGCAGCTCTCCGACCATCCCGCAGTCTTCATCACCAAGAGAATTGATTATCTCATGCGGAAGAAGCGCTCCGGCAGCGATCTTCGCCTTCCCGGCCTTAACATCCTCCAAATATTTCTTGAACCGCTCGCCGTCGTGGTTGAGGAACTTCTCCTTGTAGAACTTCATCGCCACGGAAGCGACTCTGTTGTACGGCAGCTGATCCCACTGATTCGCGCCGATGAAAACCTCCGGCAATTCCAGAGCCTTCCTCAGCGGCACAAGCACCTCCTTCCTCAACCTGTCTCTCACTCTGTACGCGTAATTCGCATCCTCGATTCCTTCATATTCCGGGTAGAATTCCCTGGGAAATACCTTCTTCGCAATGCTCTCGCAGAGCAGAGTCGCGCGATCGAACAAGGAGTCCAGCGAAGGACACCATTTCGCCGACAAGCTGATCTTTCTATACTCTTCGCGTTTCAAGAATTCCAAATCAGCCTTCAAAGATTCAGCGAAGTGATCGGTGATTTTCTCGTACAAGAATCGGAAATTCGAGTCATTCGTGTATCGCTCGACGACCTTCTTGGCCATGGCGATTTTCTTCTCCTCCCTCAACTTTCTCGCTGCCTCCTCCTCCTTCTTCGCCCTCTCCGCCGCATTCGAAACCCTGATCTCCCTCGGCACCGCCGACTTCTTCTTAATCTCAGTATTTCCTCCTCCTCTTCCTCCTCTTCCTCTTCCTCTTCCCGGTCTCTTCATGTTCCGTTCGCGACTGAAGATTCTTAAATGATCATTTATCCTCTTACATTTCACGCCCTTTCTCTGTAGCCACTCGGTCCTCAGAATCTTCCTCACATCGGAACCTTCCAGAAGCCGGTACAGAATCTCCGGCAAGTCCTTGAAGCACCCGAAATCGGCGAACGACGCAACGTTGGAAGCGAGGGTTCTGGGGTGGTGCTTGTGGAGCCAAAACGCCGCCGTATAGAAACCTTCCCTGTCGGTCTTTCCCTTGCCGCGCACTCCTCGAAGATTGAAGATGAGCTTGAGAGTGGTCAACGGGTCGTGAGCCCATGCCTGAGAGAGGCGCTCCGTCAACGACAGGGCGGGAGTGTCGGGGACGACGTGGAAGAAGAAGTCGAGGCAGGGATTGCCGGAGGAAAGGAACGTCGGAGAGTGGTTCTCGGTGAAGCCCATGGGAAGGCGGCCGGCGAGGGGGGAGGAGTTGAAGTGGGAGACCAAGAGGTCGACGAAAGGGTTGCCGGTGGTGTGGGGTTGGGGGGTGGGCTGGTTGCGGTGGAGCTCCGGTGGTCCGAGAAGGACCGGAGGAGCCATTCTCGATCTCTGCGATTGATTTATTTTGAAAAAATAAAAAATTTTTAGATTGGATTTTTCAGAAATAAGGGAAACTTGGTATGAGTTGGATTTTTGTGATATAACCGAAGCAAAGACCGAAGGCTGTGCTCGTGGCGTTTATATGGAAGCTTTTATTTACTTGGCCATCACGTTCTCTCTTTCTGTGTTGTTGTTGTTGTTGGTTTTTTTTTTTTTTTTTGGGTTTGGAATAATCTGTTTTTTGTTACGAGTAAATTAATTTAATGGTGTGAGTGTTTATATTCTTAATACCTTTATAAATTATATTATTTTTACCTTAATGACCATTAGTATTGGTATTTTATAACCTTTATAACCTCTTAATTAACACTCTATTTATATTATTTTATTGTTGTAACTCTTACCTTTTGGTCTCTCCTATTTTATGATTTTTTGTCTATATATATGGCCTTTGATAGCCTATATTTATATATGAGATGTGATAATGAATAACAAAATTGTTTCTATCTATTTCTTTATTTCTCTTGTATCTTTTTATTTTATACTTTGTAATTTGGTTCTTTGTATTTGATTTATAATATTTTTGTTATTGTTTGAATATTAAGCATATTCTCTACCGTATACAACTCAGTGTTATTTTAACTTAGTTCACTGCTTCCATAGTTAGCAATTATAAGCTTTGCTTATTAACTTTTCCTCCATTTTTATTGAAAATATAGATATTACAGATATTGAAAGTTACAAAGATTACGGATGCATTTTGATAACATAGTTAGAATGAATTTATGGTAGCATATGATTAAAATGATATTATCAAACGAAACCTACAAATAAAATGGGAGAAACTTTGAAGAGTAAGGGAGTAATCAATTGCACACAATGCTTGATAGCGAGACTAAGACGATGATGTGAACTTTATGGTTTGAAATAGAAGGTTTAAAGAACTTGTTTGGCTCGTTAGTTTATTTATGTGGTTTAAATACCAACTCTTTGATTAAAACTGGTGTTTGACTATTTTGTTAAAAACTTGGTTCAGACTATTAATTTTGTATTAAAGTTTATTTTGTCCTTTGTCCTTAACCTTCTCTTGCCTCACCATCACCGGCCAACGAGCCTCTACAAAGTTCGTCTCTTCACCTCGAGCTCGCCAACTTCTTCATCTTCGCCAACCCAGCAGAATGTCGGGTCAATCATGGCTTTGGTGGCTATGCTCAAGGGGGAAGGTGGCGGCAACAATGGTTCCCTGTTGGGGCCATTGGTTGCGGTGGTGATCACCGACATGACGATTAGCTTTATAGTTCATCTACAAATAGTTTGCCACTTTTTTTTTTTTGGTTAAATTTTAGTTTTTTTCATTTAAAATTTCCGCGCAAGCTAGAGCACTGCATCAACAAAAAAACATCGTGTCACATTGTTTGATTTATGACTAAGGTGCTTTGGTAATATTGCTTAAACAAATCATATAAACCGTTTTCCAATAACAATATTATAGCATGTAAGATAGCTCATTTGTTTTATATAATAATATGTAAAAGTTTTATAATACAGCTTATTTGTTTTACGTAGTAATATGTAAAGGTTTGTTGTAACTAAAAACTTTGATTAAAACTAAAATTGACAGACACACTCGAGCCAAAACATATTTTACTTCCCTTTAACCACAAAAAGAAATAAGTACTTGCTTCACCGTTTGTGCAAAAAAAAAAATTCTTCATCATAAATATTCTCTTTTTTTTTTCCTTTTACTCATTCTTACTTTTCTACACTTATTTTATTTTTTATTATATTTTTAATTTTGTTAATTTTACAAATATTTGCGAGAGTATTTTCGTAATAATGTTTCATTATTTTTATTGAAACTCACAAGGGTCACAACCATTGATGCTTCAGATATTTCCTACCAAAAAACCTCATGATATCATTTATGATTACCTTTTTCTGTGCATTTTATTGTATAGTGTTCTTCCCTTTATTTTTTAGCTCTTCAACATAGCGTTGAAAATTTAATATTCTAGCTCAAACACTTTTGGAATATAAAAAAGAAACTTTTTTCTGTCTACTTTTTTTTCCCACTTTCTTTTCACACACTTTGTCATCTCCTTTTAGTATTCGTTTTCCACTACAGAAAGCCTGTTTGTTTATACAATTTCATATTGACAATAGACAATGCCATATCTTTGTAGTTTTTTTTTTTTTTTTTTGGGCTTATCTCTGTGGTCAAACTTCTTCATGCCCTATTGATCTCTCGGTAGTACTGATAACGGTATTATTTTCGACTTTAGGATTGCTTTATAAAAAATAGATATTTGATTGCCTCGGTGGTTTGGATCTCTAAAACCAATAATTTTTTGTTCCGTTTGATCCAAAATAAAAGCGACCATGGATCAATATACCAGAATTTATCCGCTCACAAATAAACCAAACAAGATAATCTGATTCAAAAGGAATACTATCATCGAGGGAGAACTGAAAAGGAGAAAAAATTATTTTTTTCAGCTAAAATTATAACAATGTAAGCCTTTTCATTGGCATTTTGGTTCCTCTATGCGGAAAAAAAAAAGAAAAAAGAAAAAGAAAAAGAAAACTCATTTCAGCTGAAGGAAAATGACACTCTCTATACTCTACACCGATCGTCGGTATTGTCATGAAACTAAAATCTTATAAGGTTGAACAACAATGAAAAAAAAATACTAATTTGCACTCAATCCGTAACAAGTTTGTTATACTCCTCGCCAGAAATAGCGGCTTCCATTATCCTCTCCGGATTGATTTCCCCATCGATGTTGTCCAAAAATATTCTCAGCAAATTCTTGGAGAACCCACTCACCAACGCCACCCCCTTCTGCGTGGCCGGCACCGGAGTCGACGCCGAGTCTCTCAAGTTCCAAAACACCATCTCCGGTACCGCTTTCCCGTACCCCTTCTCCGAGAACTTCCTCTTTATGACATCATAATCCGTCTCCCAATTCTTGGCCGAAGCCTGATCGAACTCCATGTCGGTGAAAACGAACACCCTCTTTATCATTTGCTCGTCCTTCAAATCCCCCATCTCAGCCACTTGCAGAATCAGATCAAATACACTCTGAAGCCTAGCACTCGTCCCCCATTCAATGCTCCTCACAAACTCGATTTTCGATTTCAGATCATCGCCTTTGATCACATGGAGCTTGGGATGGTCACTAAACGTGATCAATTTCCCTTTCCATGGCTCTTCGCTCAGCTCCGAAACCAGCAACCCCAAAGCCAGAGAAACCTCCGTTGGTACCCCTTTCATGTTCTTCGAAACGTCGGAGACGGCGAGGCAGTTCTTGAACTTCCCCGATTTCGACAAATCATCCACCATCCTCTTCCATTGAAGCTCTGCAACTTGACCGTCGTCGTTGTCGTTCAGAGACTCAACGATGCTGTGCGGGAACAAATCTTCGGCGGCGATCTTCGTCTTCCCGGCGTCCACGTCCTTCAAGTACTTGACGAACCGTTTTCCGTCGTGCTTCAGAAACTTCTCCTTGTGAAACTTCATTGCCAAGGCATCGACCTTCTCGTACTGAATCTTTTCCCATTGTTTCTCCGCCATGAAAACCTCCGGCAATTCCAGAACCTTCCTCAGCGGAACCAGCACTTCTTTTCTCAACCGGTCTCGCACTCTGTAAACGTAATGTTTCTCCTCAATTCCCTCATATTCCGGGCAGGATTCCCTCGGAAACACCTTTTTCGCAACGCATTCGCAGAGCAGCGTCGACCGGTCGAAAGACGAGTCGAGCGACGGACACCATTTCCCCGCCAAGCTAATCTTCTCGTACTCGTTCGAGTTCAAGAACGCCAAGTCGGCCTTCAAACACTCAGCGAAGTGATCGGAGATCTTCTCGTGCAAGAATTGAAAATCCCAATCGCTTTCATATCGCTGCATAAGCTTCTTAGCCATGGCGATCGTCTTCTTCTCCCTCAAATTCTTCGCTTCCTCCTTCTCCATCTTCGCCCTCTCCGCCGCCCTCGACATCCGAATCTCCCTCATCACCGACGATTTTATTTTTTTCCTCGAATTTTTCTTTTTTTTTTATCCGCACTTATTAAACCACCGAATTCCTCTCACGCTTTTTTTGTTCGCCCTCCTCTCTTCCTTTTGGATTCTTCTCACGTTGGAGCCTTCTAGAAGGCGGTAGAGAATCTCCGGTAAGTCCTGGAAGCTTCCGAACTCGGCGAAGGCCCGAACGTTGAGGGCCAAAGACCTGGGGTAGTTTTCATGGAGCCAGAGCGCCGCCGTGAATAAGGCTTCTCTGTCGGACTTGCCGGTCCCACCGACAGCGCGGAGGTTGCAGATGAGCTTGAGAGCGGTCAAGGGGTTGTGGGACCAGGCCTTGGAGAGGTTTTGGGTCAAGGAGTCGGAGGAAGTGGTGTTGGGGACGATGTGGAAGAAGAAGTCAAGGCAGGGATTGCCGGTGGAGAGGAAGGTTGGGGATTGGTTGACGGTGAAGCCCCTGGGAAGGCGGCCGGGGAGTGTGGGGGAGTTGAAGTTGGCGACCATCAGATCCATGAAGGAGTCGGCGGCGCTGGACGTTGGGGATGATGATGGGGTTTTGCTGGCGTAGAGCTCTGGTGGTCCGACAAGGCTTGGAGGAGCCATTGACTGAGGCTTTTGGTTGAATGGAATTTGCAGAGAGAGGAGAGGGGTAGGGCAGTTTGGGGAAGGAGGGTGAAATGGGATTTGCGGGGGCCGTGCCTTATATATGGGCGAATGATGCTTGGCCACCACGTTCTTTGTTGTATACTTTTTTTTTCTTTTATTTGAGGAAAAAAAAAAGGGGGGGAATACTATGGGTTCAATTGTTAATAGTAATTTGATTTATCTCCTTCATGAGAAGGAACATTTATTATTTTTTGAGGCGTTTAAGATTATTAGTTAAAATTATTTTTATTATAATATATTAAAATTTTATATTATAATAAATTTTTTATAGTAACATATAAAAATCTTACCTTGCTTATAATCAGACGTAAAAGGTTACCGAAGTAGCGTTTAAGACTACTTCTGTCAAGCACCTCGTTGTTTTCCTCCTGAGGTTCAAGTATAGGGCAAAGTCTTCTTTATTTATTATTATAAGATTATAACATAAGAATCATTAAGTGGAGTGATTTGACCTTCCACATGTCATTTCTCTTGTTAACTTATTCGTGACGTGTGTTTGCTCCCTGTGCTTGATATATATTTTTTTATTCGTTTGTTTTCGTTTTTATGGAGAAGAGATTCTTTTCTGCTGTAAATTAGAAATATTTGTCTTGTGATTCTTTTCGACCCTCTTTTCTATTTTTATGGACGGACTTTTCCTTCGTCACGCTACCATTATTGATGCCCTTTGTGGGATGACTCGCGATTAATTAGACCGGCAGGCCAGGTGGGTTAAACAAGGGTACAGGCTAGACTTCGAGACTTTTATACGGTAGACTTTTTCTTTTTTTTAGGGCATGGAAGTTTATAAACTGCTTAGAAAACGGTTTTGTCTATAACAACTATCAACAATATAAATCTCTTATATGATAATTTTTTTAATAAAAATTATTGGTTCTAAGCTAATTCTATGTCACACGGTTTGCAAATTATGCACCGGCAATGTAAATAGATAAGATCGCGTGAGATTTCATGCAATTTGATCTCAATGTTTTTTTTTTTTTTTGGGTAAGACTTGATTTAAAAAATGGTATTTCAACATTGTACTAAATTATAATATGTGAGATTTCATGTAATCTGATCTCAATGCTTTTTTTCCCCTAAATAAGACTTGATTCAAAAATGGTATTTTAACTTTGTACTAAATTCTAATATGATCCTTGATTAGTGTTCAAGAATAAGCATCAGCATCACGCCCACTTTAAAAAAGTTCTATTAAAAAAGCGAAAAATAGTTTATTTATTAAGGAGCAAAAGAACAAATGCGTTTGGTCAAATTGATTTCTATTAGTGCCGATCATATATCTTTGTCGATGTATGCATTCTTACTTATGCCGAGGTCCCTCACAAGTTACAACGACAACGGGGCTCGTATTGTATGAAGAGACTTAAAAGAAATTAAAAGAACCGCCACAATAGTTCAGTCAAAAGAAAATATAGCCGTGGAAGGCTTTTATTACGAGGCATAAGCTTAGAAAAAGTCTTTTGACGACCAAAAAAAAAAAAAAAAAGTCTTTCAATTTGCCACGAACTTGTTAGACGACATAATATTGATGACTGTCTTAAGCCTTACATTTCGGGTGTCGGTTGATGACTGTCATAAAATACGATATAAGATCAAGAATTACGATATCATATTGATGACTGTCATAAAATACGATATACCTCACTAAACAACGAAAACTTCAGAGGAGAAAAAATCTGTACAAAATGTAGAGGAGAAGATATAGGCGGTTGAGAATTAAGACCAAGAAAACTATAAGATCAACCCAAGACGACAAAAAAAGTGAACGTATAATAGCTGCTAGAAAAGACAAGCTGAACCAACAAAGAGAAATGAAAAATTAGAGACGACATTCACACGAACGGCAATGTTGCACTCGCAGAAACAAATATTTGTATCCGCCGATATAAAAACGACATGAATTCATCTAGCGAGATAGAGAAGAAAAGAACAACATTCAGAGCAAAAAATAAAAAGAATAACAGCTCACAGCATAAGACAAAATACAAGTTGGAGAGAACTCAAAAAAGGGAAAAAGTTTGCAACGACAATAAGCCTCCACCAAAAGAAATGAAGAGAACATGTCACGCCCGGGTACGGGAGGTGACGTGGTGGTTTAATTAAATTAATTAAATAAAGATTTAGTTAAAAATTTAGGTTTTAGAATTAAATTTATAAATAAAAATGAGATAATTTTAAAAACGTTTGATTAGAATAATTTGAGGAATTAAATAAACCATTTTAATAATTAAGCAAATAAAAGAATATTAAAAATATTTAAATGTGAGGTGAAACGAGTATGGGTTCCACTGGCCCACATATTATGCACACACATATAATACTGACAATATTACAATACAACCACAGTCCGAGTAAAAAGAAAGATAAAGGTTTACATGCCTAAGATAAAGGTTTACATGCCTTACTTGCTACAATACAACCTACCCAAATCTTCTACTGATTGTAGGTCCGGTCGGCGGACTCTTCTCCGATCCTAAGCTGATGTCCACCTAGGGTTAAGATTTTAAAACAAATAAATCGTGAGCGAAAGGCTCAGTAGGACTATATTTGGAAATTATTTAACTTTAAAAGAAATTTCGTAAATCAGATAAATACATAGAAAACGAGCTAGAACAATTAAACAAACAAATAATTAAATGAGAATTTAATAAAAATATAATCTTACCAAAACAATTCAAATAGGTCGACCAGAAAGAATACCATTTTCTTTCCCTAGGCAAACCATATGTAATTCACCACTGTAGTGACCCAGCCGGGTTTCGGGACCTGCCCCCAAGGTCGTTCATTACACGACCCAATCTCTGATATGGCATCGCGCCCTCAAATATATATACATATATCTTTTTTTTAATTAATAAAATATCTTCTTCACCAGATATAATCATTTATATTCATTATGGGATTTATTATGAACAGTTCTCAATCAACCGTTTGTAAAGATATTTAAACAAAATCATTTCCTAATCAGTCGTTGAAAACATTTGAAAAATCCATTTTTGGGTTAAATCACTTTGAAATAAGGCTACCAAGGAAGAAGGGTAGAAGTCCTACCTCGATATCCGTGTCGGTGTCCCACACCGTAATCCCGGTCCGCTATACGTTAGCTCCGCGGATCCACGCACAATTCTTAAATGCATAGTAACTTAGTCCATTAGTATCTAACCCGAGGTATCCTATTGTACTAAATCATCTCATGGTGTCCTCGTGTGCCATTTAGGTTTATAAAATCATTTTATAAAGTTGAAATTTCAATCGGGGTTCAAAACAGTGAAAACGGGTGAAAAATCACAAAATTACACCATGCCCGATCGGCCTACCGGTCGTCCTGTTTCGGTCTGCCGGAAGAGCAAGTTCGATCGGCCGAACATCTCCAGGTTCGGCCTGCCGGTCGGATGAATCCGGCCTACCGATCCCTTGAATCCGGCCTGCTGAACACAAAGTTCGGCCTGCCGATCTGAGAAATTGTAGAAATTTCCACGCACGGGTTCTCAGCATCCCGAATCCAAATCTTCAAATCTAACATGTTTTCTCAATTCTCAGGCATGGGTAATCATCATAAACAATAGAAAATCATAGTAGAACACTTTTTAATGGATTAAAACAAGTTTTAAACAAGATTTTTTCAAAAATCCAAAAATAGAGAAAATAGAGAAAAAATGAAAAATCTTGATTTCAATCCGTTTTTGATGAAATAAAGTTTACATTCTAGCTAATCTAAGTCCATCTAACTTAGATTGAAGCTTTTCTAGACTTAGAAACTCTTAGATTTCAAAATGGAAGAAAATTTGGAAAATGTAAAAAGTTTTAAAATTTTGAAAACTAACCTTGAATCGAAGCTTGAATCGAGTTTGTGGTTACTCAATCGCGTTCCCGAGCCTTCAATCCACAATCCCGAAGCTTGAAATTGAATTTTGAATCAAAAGTTTAGAGAGAGAATGGGA
>CAMOHE010045417.1:0-46773 GCA_946598075.1 Artocarpus hirsutus | reverse complement strand
ATTAATTATTTTCACAACTGTATACATATATGTATATATGTATATAAATTCTAAGAAAGATATTGTGCATTTAAAACTTTGCTTAATATAACTATTTTATTTATTTATTTATTTTTAACTTTTAAAAACTTTAAAATTTATAACATATTCTTTTCATTAAAAATTTTCATATTGTAAACTTCAAATTTCATTTTAAAAACAATAGTTGTAATTTGTAAAAGTTTTGTAAATTAAATTGACTATCAAAAGTCAATTTAATTTAAAATTTCAAACTTAGCACAATCTCGTGCTTCATGGACTACTTTTTGTAAAGAGCCATTTATGGGTCCACATCTTACCCATAGATCAACGTTTGTGGACACCATCAATGCTCTTCTTCTTCTTCTTATTACTACGACAATTGTCATTATTGTTATTGTCATTACAACAATAATAGTAAATTTTACATAATTATTAATGTGTACAATTATTAACTATACACATTCAAAACATTGGAATTCTTGCATCCTTGAACTTGGTGCTCACCATTTTTAATTTATGGTATGGAACTCATGATCATTATTGATCTGGATTTCTTTTACTGACTGATATCACATAGGAATTTTCACATAATCTTAGTAAGTTGGAAATTCCACTTATGCCAAATAACATCATCTTTTTGGCTCATGCATGAAATTAATAAATCATAAACTCTTGGTTTAGCACTTCAAATAATTATTTTTAATTATTTTAATGTACTATCATAACATTACATTATTACATGTTTCATAAATAAAGCACATAATTTTGTGCATTCACAACATTAATTATTTTTAAGGTCTTACGGCTATTAAGACCTTTAAATATGCGTGTTAATAAATGCTAAACTTGTACTTTCTTAAGTACTTAGCTAAGTCATGAGGAAAAAACCCTCAATTAATCATAGTTATTAACGTTTGAATTTTTCGGGTCATTACAAAGGCCTTGCCTTAACTATACATCCCCAAACATGCAAAAACTTTAAACTAGGTTTCTTACTTGTCCAAAGTTCATAAGGAATTTTGACAGTCGCTTTAGTTGGACCTATGAAGGATATATGCTATAGTTAAGCGCTTCTCTCATAATGATTCTAGTAAGATAGAATGAGAAATCATATTCCCCAGTGTCCTATTTCATTTTTTAGCAACATCATTCATGGTTGACGAACCCGGCAGAGATACTATGGGACGATAACGCATTTCTGTAAGAACTTAGCAAACGGTCCTAGACATTGTTCATCTAAACCATTATATCTGTCATAGTATTCACCATCACGATTAGATATAACGCTTTTGATCCTTTAAGTTGTTTCTTAACTTTAGCCTTATAATTTTTAAACACATCCAGTCTTTGACTATTCATGAATAAGATATATGTAGCCATATCTCAAAAAATCATCTATGAACATTATAAAATATTGTTGATCATTCCAAGCAACCATAGAAAATAGCCCACAAATATCTATATGTATAAGTTCTAAGACATCCAAAGTCCTATTGGCTTCAAACTTTTATTGGTTTGTTTCCCCTTTACACACTTAACATAAACATCAAAATCCATAAAATCTAAGAGGTCTAGAATTTTGTCTGAGATAAGTCTCTCTATTCTCTGTTTGGATATATGACCTAATCTCTTATGCTATAACACAGCTGAATTCTCACTAGTTAATTGCAGGGATTCACTAAATGAAGCAATTGTATCAATTAAATATAGATTATCATAACTTGACAAACAACCAAAACCAACCAATTTTAAATCATGAAACAAACTGAATTTTCCATTCCCAAAGGAACAAGAATAACTAGATTTGTCCATAATAGAAGTAAAATCAAATTCTATCTAAAATATGATATAATAAATGTATCATCAAGTTCCAAGTAAAATCTAGTCTTTAATAATAATCTATATTTTCCTATTGCCTCAACTTGAACCATCTTGCCATCGCCCACATACATATATCATTTAGCATCATTTGGCTTTTGGCAACTCAAGCGACCCTGCATAGACACACTAATGTGAGTTGTTGTACCAGGATTGATCCACCATGTGTCGCCAAGTACTGAAATTAAATTAACCTAAGAAAAAACTAAGTTAAGAAGAATCCTTTTCTTAGCATGCCATGTGTGATAGTTAGTGCATTACTTCTTCTTATGCCCTTCAACTCTACAGAAGAAACAACCAGTACCTTCCAGTTCATTCGATTTCTTTTGTTGTTTCTTTTGAGGTGCTGTAACTGTAGTATCCTTATCCTTCTTCCTTTTCTTTCCCTTGTCCTTGTTCTTAAAGGTTAAGGCCAGGTGAGCACTTTTTTTCCTTATCTTACTTTAGCCTTTCCTCTTCCTAAACACAGTGTGAGATAAGCACATCCAAAGATCAAGTCTCTTTCTAACAGTTATAGCTCACCTTAAACTGGCTAAATTGTGTCAGAAGGGATAGCAAAACCAAATGCACTAACAAGTCCTCGGAGAGTTCTAGCTTAAGTGCTTTCAATTTGGAAGCAAGATGAGACATATCTATGACGTACTCCCTGATATTGCCTTTGCCGTTATACTTCATTGAAATTAGACTTGCCAAGAGCATATTAGTTTTAGCCTTTTCATTCTTGACAAACCTCTTTTCAATGTTTGCAAGGAACTCTTTAGCCGTAGTGATCTTTTCAAACATTTTGCCCCTAAATGCTTCTAGAATGACCTTTTTCATGATCATCATACACATACGATTTGATTTCTTCCACATTTTTGTATCCCTCTTTTCATCAAAGGTACTCTTATCCACAAGAGGTGTAGGAGAATCAACCCCTTAACACTAGGTCGAGATCCATCACTCCGAGAACTATCTAGAGTTTCTCTTGCCATGACTTGAAGTCAGTGCCATTTAGCATAGGAATAGAGTTGATATTGGCAATAATATTAGTAAGAGTATTCATAGCTAAACAGAGAACAACGAACAAACAAAACAAGCTCACGTTAGTCTCAAAACAAAAATAATAATAAATTTAAATAAATGTAAACTCCATCTTAAGATACCAAGCACTCCATCATTATTTTGTGCTTGGACAAAAATATTAACATGAAAGTGATATCTTGTTGTAGTAATCAAACATTGAAAATAAGAATATGTCGAACAATAAATCTTCCTTTGGACTAATTTATTGTTCACATGTAAAACCGAGTAATCATGATGCATTTATTACCATAGGTACACATGCAATCTTGTTAAATATCAGCCTTCCTTTAGGCTGGTCAATATTTACATACATGCACATAACCATTTATATTCCAAAACAAATCAATTTCTATAAGAAAGGTCACTTTGGTGGCATGTTGCTTTAATTAATTTATCTCAAAAAAACGTATAAAAATACTAATACTTAAATTTAAAATTGCACCAAAAATTTGATCAACATGGCCAATGGCCTAGTCAGTGTTGACCAACAGCTAATCAATGTCGGTCAATAGTCCAGTCAACCGAGTCAAAGTTGGTTGGGTCAATCACAACGGATCAGTTGGGTTAGGTTAACAAAGCAAGTTAGGTCCAAGTGAAATGGTTCAGGTTGAACTGGGTCAACTAATCCTACCTAATTACCTAAACCCTTAACTTTATGCTAGCCTAACAACCAAAAACTTCAATGGGCTCAATCCTAATAAGAGGCTAAAAGCTGAAACAAAAAACTAAAACCCTAGCCCACTACCATGGGAAAGGAGAAAGAAAACTCTAGAAAGAGTCCACATAAGTCATAATAAAAAATTAATTGAAGAAATCATATGAACAATCACATGAACGAGCTGAATCTAGAATGCGATATACATAATAAAGTCAATATATACATAACTACAAACATACATGATATATATATATATATACATATATATTTTTCTTGAAAATACATGATATATATACATAATATTTTTATTGAAAGGTTCTTTCCCAAAAAAACCAATTTCAACCAAAATCATGTATATATATATACATATTGAATTCAAACGAATTCAACAAAAATCAAAAGGATTTTCATAAGAAAAAAATAATGAATACAATAATGTATTCTCAAAATCCAAATTTACTGAATAGAAGAGAAAAAATCTTTCTTAATCATTCAACATGAGTGGCTCTACCACTTGTTAAGAAATAACCTTTGGTGAAAACCATCACCAACAATCTAGGAACGTTCATGTTGGATTACTAAGAATCAATAGATGAATAAGTTGAAGCATACTTGAATCCATAATAATCAATTACTCTCTAGAGCCATGGGGTTTGCCTTCCAAATCAACATGTTTTCCTAAGAGAATCTTTATCTTTCTCTTTGTTCTCTCTTTGATGATGGGATGTCAGATAGAATATAAGGCAACATGTGACCTGAGGACTTTCTAACTTCCATAAGGAAGGAATGGATTCCATATCTGTATAATATTATTCCTAGCCATTTAGTATATTATGTTTCCAAGATGGTAAGTTATGATATGTGCTTAAATAAATCTTATAAAACAAGTCAAAAAACATAATGTCATAAACAGGAGTCTAATAAATACTCAAGATTAAGACTGTCAAATATATGATTATTATAGTGATAAATTTGAATACTTTATTTGTCGGATGATTATTAGATATTCATAATTTATCTGGTCCAGTCCTATGTAATCTCATTATATAAAATACCTCCAATCCATTGTCTTTACATTAATAGCCTAGATAAGACTATTTTATTCTAAATGAGATTGGACCGTACTTGTAATATTTAATTAAAGATCCCAAACTTTAACTAATTATTACAGACTATTTAGATTATTATCTATAAATTTTATCGTTAAGCATATAACACTTATATGCTAAATTTATAGTCACATAAATAATCATGAAATTTTCTTGATGTTTATAAATGTATTCATAATACATATAAGCAACCAAAATAATTATAAATGCCACTTTATTTATTTATTAATCATATGTACAATGTCACAACTTTTAGGGCACCAAACCCAACACATAGAGGTTGTCGGCAGTAGAGCTTCCACATCCATAGCGGCTCATCATCATAAGTCGATGATGAATGGATATTATGACGATCATCACAAGTCGTCATCATCGTCAATGAAGGCAACAGTGACAGTGTTGGTGACGAGCGGGGGAGGGAGGAAATTCCAATCGGTGGAGTATGGTCGAGCGATGATGATCGGCATTTCAAGAGGAAGCCGAGATACAAGTCATAGCGGTACAAGCTGTCGCCGTCGGTTGAGGTGGAAGAGCTAGAGTACTCAAGAGGATCCAAGGATCGAGAACGGAGCAAGCATAGATAGAGGGAGCTACTACATTCTCTCTCTCCTCTAACAAAGTGAATTAATTAAGGAGGAAAACAAAAGAGAGAGAGATAGAGAGACAGAGAGCAACGAGATTCTCTGGCGAGAACGAGGGACAAGAGGGGGTTGAGCAAGGAGGAGGGACCTCGCTCCATGTAAGCAGTTCGAAAGTGGAAGTGTGAGGCTTTCTCACAGCCATTGTTGTGTTTCTCTCCATTCTCTCTCTTTCTTATGTGTTTCTTTCAGTTTCTATTTTCTCTGCATTTTCTTTCTTTCTGGGGGTTAAGGCATTTTGAAACTAGAGTTACTTTTGTTGATATTTTGGTGACTGAATTTTGAAAAAAAAAAAAATTGTTTCCATTGTTGTTTCTTTTTTTTTTTTTTGGTTAAGAAAAATCTTGGGCTATGCAATTAATCCAATAAAAAGTTGCTGCGTGTGATCACCATGTGTTTTGTCTTTATTATTATTTTTTTGTCCCTTTCTTTGTCTTGTTTAGTTAATGGCAATGATGAAAAATCAAGCATTCAATAGAGGGAGTTATTGCATTTCTCTCTCCTCTTTTGTTGACGATAGAGAGAGAATGGAATCTGCAATTTTGAAGGGAATCAGAGGGAAAAGATAGAGTGGATTACTATTCTACGATTTGGAAACATAGGGATATGTTAAGATATCCCAACCAAACATATGGAAGTTGCGAGGGTAGTTTCGCCGTTGGGACATGTTGTAATATTCTAGCGGGACATATGGGAAGTTCGGGACATGTAAAAATGTCTTAATGTCCTATGGGTCATGTAGGAGGTTTTTGGAATGTCCCACCTAATAATCCTTTGATGCATTTTGTAGCTTTTAAGTTTGTGATGTAAAAACTTTTCACCTTCTATGACATAAATAAAAATTGAGTTTAGAAAAGTAATATTTATGTAAATTCCCCTATTTCTATGGAGATGGATATTTTCATTCTTGGTTCTTCCTTCCCCAGATCCAACGTGGGAGCCAAAAATGACCCCTCAATATTCTTTCGTGCATTCTTCAATATACACGGTCCTAAAAAAGAAAAAAGAATATATAGAGGTGCTCTTATCAAACACCTCCCTCCCATTCTCTATTTTATCTCCGCTACTAAACAATGTCGTCATCCTTGTAATTACTCAAAATCGGCGTCTGCACCAACCGCATTTAATGTCAACTAGGTTACATTGCAACCCTCAACGGCCTCAATCCTCCCACAATCGCTAGGGGTGCGACTGCCTCAATTCTTTCAAAGTCGAACTCAACCTCGTTTCTTTCTGACGACGACATGGTCGGCCGCTACATCATCTCTCACTTCTCTTACAATGATAACTTTGTCATTAAATTGATGTTACAGTTTTGGGTCACAGATTTGATTTGAGCATAAAAATGAGCCTTCAAAATGTCGAGTGAACAACGTAGAAAACAGCGAAAATTTCTTTCACCATTTATGAGTAAAAGGTAAACAAATCTGAAAATGACAGCTTCATTTGACAACATTAATTCAAACTAATAAGTTTTAACTATAGCAATATAAACCTCTCACATGTTATACTAAAAAACAAAAATTTACTACTATATAAAGCTCTTACATATTACAATTTTTAAGTTCTAACTTCAACTTCCAATCAGGTTTTCAAACATATCCAACAACAGTTAAATAGGTGACAAACTTCTGAACTTTAATGAGAAAGAATCAAGGGGTCTTTGTAGCTTTTTTTTTTTAATGAATTAAAGGGGTAGTTATTTTAGACATTTTAAAAGTCAAAATTGCATGTTGACTGAAAGAGATCTAAATTGTCTGCATTTGATAAAATTAAAAATCAAATGTACCCTTCCTGAAGAAATTTAAAATGCAAGGTACAAAAGGGTAGATTACCCAAGAATCTAATGGTGAAAAACTTTTTGAAATTTAATAACTACATTGGGATTCATGCCATGGCACTCGCGAAATTTTCTTAGCGATTTCTAGCCAGATCTAGTAGTACCATAATTCTTAAGCAAAGTTCTACCTGAACAACTCTACTTTGAATCATCCATGCACGTAAATTGTAATTTACCACCCAGCCCTCTTCAATCTTACTGTTATTTTTAACACAAGTTTCCATTTATTAGCCAAAGTCAAACAGGTTTTTACAGATTTTTTCTTTTGTTTGCTTAAAGAACACGTAATTAGCTAAAATACATAAACACTTATTTAATACCAAGTTTCTACTAGTTTTGCTTGTTATAATCAATAAGCGATCCCAAAACACTACAGGGTCGAACTTAAAATTGATTCTGAAGTGAATGAGAGACAGTATAACTCAAACGTGCACATCCCAGGGAGGATGAAATTACATAAATTCTACAAAGCTAATAACAAAGGGCAATATTCTGCTACACCAAGAAAGTTTGTAAAAAAAAAAAAAAGAATGAATGTAAAAATTGAAATTTGAAACTTAAACAAAAAAAAAGGGCGTTAAGAAAAAATTATATGAACAAGCTGCGAACTGTCGTCCTCACCTTCCAAAGGGAAAATCCCACCGAGTATAATGTGAATAGAGTTACAACATCTCTCCGGTACCCTCTTACAATCAGAAGCCTCGGCCCATTTTCCACCAACAAATCCATGTACTCCATGTAAAAGTATGCTGGGTGGTTCACCGGAGGCAGTGGTAGGCTAACTAGGGCAACTGCAGCCATTCTCGAGTATCTTAGTATCGTCGAATTCAGTTTCAGTGTTGTATAAAGGAACTTTCCCACCTGCTGCTCATTCACAACCACAGGCTTTCCATCAGCCATCAGTTGGGTCCCTTCTCTCTCAGCTGGTGACTTCATATCTGCCAAGTAATTAGCAATCCGCTGCTGAGCACCAGTGAATGCTTCCATAGATTCGTCTGGATGAGTACCACCCTCGCTATGATTGCATATTAACAACAATCACTTCAGCTTGCATCCGAAGATCATACAAAAATTTTTTAATATCAGCCTTGAGTGCCTCTGCATCAACATCTTCCTCTGCAATGCAGAAGACTTGAATCTTACAGCTTTCAAAGCTCTCCTTGGTGAGGAGTAGTTGAGAAAGGAGAAGCATGAGACCGCCATCTCCCACTATCCAATACAAATCAATTGTCCCATACTGCCTCTGGTACTCGTTGGGCCATTCATCAAGACCCTTGACGATAACAACTGCCTTGTTCGCAACAATGCAATCATTAATTATCCAAACAAAAGTAGCAGGGATTTCAGTTAAGTTTTCACGACGCCATATTTCGGGGTAGCGCATAACCACAATGTTTGGCTTGAGATTTCCACGACCCATTGTCTGGACAATGCCACAAAAACCTTCAGACATATTGGGGGCTACAACTATCTCAGCTACTCCTTCACAACGCTTGTAATCAATGTAAGTACCAAGCTGCTTGCAGGCTTCCTTAGCATCTTCAGCACACTCATGGTAGTCTCCGTCAAGTATAGACACAAAGATGGACATTCCTCTGCCCTTTTTCTTCATGCAGTTGGCAAAGTCAGCAAGTTTCGGATGGCAGGGAACATTTTCTGGCAACTTCCCCCATGGACGACAGAATATCAATGGGATGGGGTACCAATTCTTCGGGTGCACTTGGTTTGCTGCAAATAAAGATTTAAAACTTAATTTTCCGGAGGAGATAGTTACTGGAGCAGTTTTCTGTCCAGGCAATAAGAAAAAATGTTGGACACATTAAAGGTGAGACCCAACAAACTGTTCGTTGCCCTGGTGGGAAAGACTTTCTACCCGTCCAAACCACGTTACATATAATGTCACCGTTTTGCCTAGTTGAGTGGTTTTGTATCAGAGTCTTCCACCCCGATTAGGATTAAATAATATTTCTATTCATATAGGGAAGACCTATATTCAGGGTACACGACTGTATGTGGTATTATCTCATGAACACACACATAAACAAATGGCTAAGAGTGCCAAGTTTTTGAAGGCTGCAGTTAGTAGAACTAGTGAAATACCAAATCCAAATTACAAAACCCCATAACATTTATAGACACACAAACATAAACATCATAAAAATAAGAGTGCCATGTTTTAGAGGGCGGCAGTTGGTAGAACTAGTGAGATACCAACTCAAAATACAAACCCTGTAACATTTAGATCTATCATATATGAACGTAGTAATCCACACAGCTACATTAGATATTAAAACTAGGTCCAAAACCAAAACACAGCAATAGATGGCAATACCACAATCAACCAGAAAGGACGCTGTTATCGAAGAGTATTAATCAAACTGCACGTAACTCCAAGTGATCGAAGACTGCGGAGAGCTAGTTGAAAATAAGCACTCTTGAAACCATCACCCCAGTCTCCAGCCTTCCCTTGAATGCTCACATAATAATGTATAAGGCTAGCAAGAGCTAAAGATACGACAGTGACCAAGAGATCAAGAACATAATAACTGCATTGACAACAGAAACAGGAGGTCAGTACCATCCCCCCCCCCCACAACAACAAAAAAAAAAAAGGTCACGAGTCAATATCAAAAAAAGCACACACAAGCATGCTTCCACTCTACCAATAAAGCATACGATTCACAAGAGAAGCTCTTGGATGAAAGTCATTCAATTTTTTTTTTATATGATGAACGAGTTAAAACATTCAGTAGCAAGATTTATGCGTCATTTTCCTGGAAGATAAGAAATCAGACCAATAATGATGAAATCGTGTCCTGTATCCAATTTTCTAAAAATATGAATTCTATTTTTATTGAAATTTTGAAAGTCTTCCACAATATAAAAAAGGTATGTTTCAAGGAATAAAAAGGGTAATATATAAACCTGCTAAAATAGAGTTTCAGATTTCAAATTACATTTTTCCAGGGGGATGGCATGGAATAGCAATAAATGGCCATGTCATAAAGATGATATACATACACAACTGCACAACCAGATAATTTTCTTAAAATATGTATGTTTTAGGACAAAAAAAAAATGTAGGATATAATCGTGCCACAGTGGACTTCAAATTTGGAAAACCATTTTCATGGGGATGGCACTGATTAGCAATAAATGTCCATATCATAAAGATGATATCCACACCCAAGTACATAACCAGATAATTTTCTAAATATTCTTTTAGACAGAACAAAATTAAAGTCATTTAAGCATAATCTTCACTAAATATGGAAATTATTGTGATTGTATTACTGCCTTTCTTCACCAAAATCCCAAAAAAGTGAAGAACACAACAAAAGTAAAAGCAAAACTAAGGAGAAGCAAATACCTATGCAAAGTGAAGCTCCAAGAAGAGAGAGGCTCCAGTGGTGAAATTTCCGCCGAGGACGCCAGCTAGGAGCATCTAAAAGATCAAGGAGGAAGCAAGATAAGTAGACACCACAGTAACATAGAAGGAAAAACATAGTTATGGTCGGTGTGATAAGATCCAGATCCCCATTTATGACACACCTGCTGCAGAGAAACGCAGTAAACAGAGTAGCAATATAAGGCTCGTTCCCATCTGAAACCTTAAAGTAGTTAAGTACGGGTAGGATATCATCATTTGCAATTGCCGCCAGCATGCGAGGGGCACCCGTCAGGCTCTGAAGAGCAGCACCTAAAGTTGAAAGAATAATTCCAATATAAATAATAGCTGGGAAAGGCCAAGCGACTGTAGCTGTAAGCAGTCTGCATAAAGTTCTGTTCATCATTAATACACACAAGTACAAGATCGTCTAAAATTCAACCACCATGCTAATATTTGCTCAAATAAAAGCTATACACAGTTTAATTTGCACGGATAATATATAAGCAGCAGCCAACAAACCCACCGCATCGATTGACTGAGCAGAAGACCCAGTTAGAGTCATTAGCTCATCCCTAGGTGACTATAGACCCAATACCATTAGCTTAGTGGCCCAAATATTATTTGTGCTGGGCAGATATTTCTTATCCCTTGAAAATTATTCCTGCTTAAAGTTTAATCCAAGGAGATGAATATTAAAAAGAGTTTAGCGTGTTGCAGCATATTACAGGAATTTGTAGCCCAGAAGTTTATTCCTTCTCTATATTTTATTTGAAGACTTCATTCCTAACCACTTACAATAAGGAAGGCATAAAACAAATGGAATCACAAGGTATAAGACATATGGACCACCATAATACAGCAACATGCTAGACAATAGATAAATCAGAAGGGGACCATAGTGGATGAGCCTCTAAAAAACATAAATCAGACCAAAAAATATGCATGAAAAATAAAAGGCAACAACTACTAAATGATGTATACCTGTCCGTCAAAAGCTTCTCTCTGGTTGCTAGGGCACCAAATAACCATACAGAAACTAGATACATTGCAGCAGTTGTAAGAGTTGCACAAAGTGTGCCAAAGGGAATTGAACGCTGAGTGTCTTTCAGTGAAGCTGATCGATTAGAACCTGCCATAATTCCTGTTACAGCAGGGAAAAAGAGACCGACCATCGCTCTGAAAAATTAAACGAGTAACAATTAGAAAAATAACGAGAAAATGTGAACTCCTAAAATGATTTAAACACAAAATACCTCCAAGGCCCACGCCCAAAGGAATACTGGTTGACGAGTAAAAGTGACACACCCAAGCAACAACATTTACAAAAATATAAGTGCAACCATGTAGTCACTCCAATGATTGGGACAGAAATACTAGAGGAAGCCTACTGTTTTTTCAATTTCTAGAATCTGTACCCTTCGATTATTCCTATTGTATAAAACATTCATTTTCGTTAAATTTTATGTAACAGCATATATAGTTCAGACAATCAGGGTGTTGATTAAGATGCATCAGATCAAAGCACCAACAAGCACTGTAGACCCACAGCACAAATATAGATCAGCAACCAAAAAATATACTAATTTGAAAATCAGGCCAAGGCTTACTCAAAATTCCATGATACGTCTCCATCAGGATCAGGAATTCCAGTATTGTTAGTATTCTGGTAATCTGAACTCCAGTTCCCTCTAAAAGATTTCAGACTCAAGCCCGTCATTCCAGCTGTGTCATCAAGCATTTAAAAAAATATATATACATATATGAATCAGCTCTTCCACAAAAGAGGGAACAATACAGAAAAAGCAGAGAAGGAAACCAAGCAAGAAAAGAATGACAATTGAAGAGGGTAAGGTTTCCTAGAAATGATTACCAAGAGCTCTTTAGTTTTTACAAAGAGAAAACCCAAAAATTATCCCCTGAATTTCGAAAAAGAACCACAAATAATTCAAATATTATTTTAAATTCTACTCAATTAAATATGAAAACTTAAAATACAAACAAGAATACTTCTGACGCTCCAAACTTTGAAAGAAGAAGAAGAAGAAGAAGAAGAGAGAGAGAGAGAGAGAGAGAGAGCGAGAGAGAGAGAAAGAGAGAGATCCTTTCTCCATTTCCGGTCATCAAAACCCTCATCTCCTTCCAATCATCGCCGCCACCATTTTTTATTTTCCAAGTGCCCGTGGTCCTCTGCTTCCATATCCACCCTCCTTGCTCAATTCATTGTCTTCCGAAACTGTTGCCCAAAATCCAACCCATCACCTCAAGCTGCCTCTCTTTCCCTTTGCCTTGCTGCTGCCAACCATGGTTTCAACTTTGAACAGTTCCTCAACGGCGGTGCCCAATATGCCTCCTGTCTTTGTCACCTATATGTGGATTCTGAGGTCGGCTTGTGTTTCTTGGAATGTTATGTTCTGATGAGAATTTTAGTTGGTGTTCTAAGGTAACAATCTTTGAGTTTAGTTATACTGTGAAAGATTGAAGAATACTGTTTGGAAAAAGTACAAATTTTGCTCGTTGAGTTTGGCTTTTTGGTTAAGAACTTAAGATCCGTGATGGCTTAGTCATGGAGTTTTTTTTTTTTTTAAGAATTTTTTTACTTTGAGAATTTATGTTGTTTAATATTTTTTTCTTTTTTTTTAATAAGAAACGTACTTCATGAAATGAAGAAAAAATTTACAAAGAGTGTGATGGACGAGGATGCCATCGCTAAACAATCCAAAGAAACAAAAGACTAAGAAGAAACACTAGATAATCCAAAATGTCTCCCCAACTTCAAAGAATCAAAAACAATGGAAAGTCACTAAAGGATGTATCAGTGGATGCCCAAAGAGATGCCAAGAAATTAGCTTTCTTGAACAAGTCTTCGCTACACATTTCCTTGTCATCAAAATTCCTCTCATTTCTCTCAAGCCATAATACCCATATCGTAGCGAGAACCAATGCTCGCCACATTGTTTTACCTCTCCTTCCTCTTCGAAACCCAAATCGATCTTCTATCAGCAAAGAAAAACTCTAGGCGGGGCTTGCCCACGAGATCGAAGCTACTCCAAAAACCTTAAGACCATAAATTCCAGGCCACCTTACAATGAAGGAATAAATGGTCCACCGATTCTCCGTTTTTGCTGCACGTAACACACCAACTGGGGGACAAGGCAATGTGAGGGTGTTTCTTCTGCACTAAGTCGCAGGTGTTTAGTTTCTTGTGAAAGAATAACCATGAAAAGACCTTAAACCGAATAGGAGCACATGATTTCCAAATGAATTCGAGGGTACAAAAAAGGACGGTTCGGACATTGACTAAAAGAACGGAGGAAAGAATTACAAGAAAAACCCACAGATCCTCCCCTCCAAGGGAAATCTTGAAAAAAGAAGTTAAAAGAAAATTTGAAATTTGATGAATGATCTCTTTTTTTTTTACATTAAAAAAAAGTTTTTTTTTTAGCACCGAAACTGTCTTAGTTTTTTTAAAGAAAAGAGAAAAAGGACTGTATCGAAGAGAGGAACCTAACCATGATAAAAATAAAAAAAACTGTAACTGTTTTGATTGCCAAAAAGCTAGTTTTGCGATGCCTAAAAACTAAAAAAAAAAAAAGAGGACATTTGCCCAAAAAATTTTTTGGGCGGACTAGTTGTCCAACTGCCCCTCATTCCAAACTCTCAAATCAAGAGACGAATTGCCTAGTGAAAAATTTTGGAAGGAATTCAATAAAACTAAGAAGTCCTCATATTCTCGATCACTTAAGTTCCTTCTAAATATACAATTCCAGTTAGGAAGTGATCCCTCTTCACCCACCAATGTGTCCCTAATTTTGAGGTCTTTCTCCCTCACCAACCTATACAATCTAGGAAAGGTGACTGCAAAAGGCTGGTCACCACACCATTTTTCTTCCCAAAACCTCACTCTCCTTCCATCTCCCATCTTCAAACTCACTCTCTCTAGAAAAGGTCTTAGGCCCTGAGAAATGAATTTCCAAAGATTCCTGTGAGTACTTTTATTAACAAGGTTAGAATCCTAGCCGTTGTCTTGCAGACCATATTTGCTCCTAATGATTGTGGCCCAAAGAGCCTCTTGTTCCAACGGGAATTTGTTTAATATTTTAGTTAATTAATGTTTAACAAGGTTAGAACATAAATTATTGAGAACATTTTAACATTTTAAAAACAAAATGACCGGTTAAAGGGTTTTTTTGAATTTTTTAATGAAACACAAGTGATACTTTTTTATTAGTTAAAAATTGGGGAGTATTTGTGGTATTTCGATAAAACTAGAGGTAGTTTTGGAAGTTTTCCTCTTCAACTGTAAAAGTTTAGAAAGGTAACTTTTCCAAGTCACAAATTTTTTCAGAAAGCAAAAGCACCAAAAATAAATAAATAAATAAAAATCATGCATCATCTAAGGAGGTAGCGGATGCTCAATGCAACATAAGTTGCTCATCTATAACATACAACTTGTGAATACAACAATACAACGGCAAGAAATCCCAGCCACACAGAAAAACAAAAAAATTAAAACCAGATTGAAGAAAAAAGTGTCATTTGCTTCAACTAATCAAGGGGAAAAAAGGTAATATTTTAAACGAACTTGGGAAAATAATGCCCTCGCAGAGCCAAAATATAGTTCTTTTCGGTAACAAAATTTCCACCCACAAGTACTTGTCTCTCAACACATAAAATCAGTTTATATTGTATTTTTTTTTTTCAACCTATTTCCCCATCCACCATGGTCAAACTTAGGTATGATTCAATATGGAAACGCTCATGGAATATGACAAATTACGATAACTGGGTACTGCAAACCTAGAGCTCGACACTTCAAAACAAGAATATTTTGACAATTCTAGTATGCATGACAGGATTTGAAAAACAAAAGTAAAGCGTGCTAAAGAATATGCTAAGAGTATATTCAATAATGAGACGACATATATCTTTTGTACCCCAAATTCTAATACATAGCTTTACTCACCATGACCTCATACTTATAGTTATACAAATGCATGACAAACACACACACAAATATTATGTGCAAGACCAACAAAATAAGATTAAGAAATAGGTGAAAGAAATTGCTCACCTGCAGGATGATCTTTCCCTGCAACAGCAATTCCAATATATATGCAAAACAGTGAGAATAGAACGGCTACAAGGAAAGCCGGCGCAACTCAGTTAATCATTTTCACACCACCAAACACAATAAAGCAGAGGATGATAGTCAAAACAAGCCCATAAATTTGCAAATCATGCGAGCTTGGACTTTGTATTGGTTCTGGAACTACTGTGCCGTTAACTCTGGTGATAGTCTCTGCATCAACATGATGAAGAAATATAGACGAATATGAAACCATTAAAATCTCGAAAACACTACTAAATCAAATCTCTATAAAACTGTTGAAGGCTCAATTTGTATATACTCGTTGATCATGAACAAAAACGTAATGCATCGTACAAAAAATGCATTAAAGCACAAAACACTAGAGGGAGAGGGAGGGAGAGAGATGTGGTGCCCATGTCAAAGACTATGGAGAGCATGCACATTGTACAAAATGTGATGTTAAGGGACACTCATATGAAGGATCTCCACAGCTTAAATGGCAAAAGCCCACTTGTGCAATATAAAAAGCAACTACAAAACGATCAGCGAATATATCCTGTAAGTTTCAAAAGAGAAAGACCAAATCGCTCATCACCATAATGAATTCCCTAACATGAGATGTCTTAATATTTGATGCACTAAATTGATACTTGAGTCAAAATATTTTCATTTCAAAGAGAATATGTATTAGATTGTGGTGGACTAGTGTATTCTACTAATAACCTATGAACTCTTTCAATCAAACAAATAAAACAATTATTCCTATGTTTGTTTTCAAAAGTAAAAAGTACTTCAAATGGTATGAAATTTTTTCCAAGCGAATTCTTTATAAATTTTCTATATTGACAATGTTTGCATTCGTTATAAATTCATACCAGTCGCAATCCATTTTTTTTTTCATATCTGTATGTAGAACTGCTGATGTGCACCAACCCATATTTGCAATACACATCCATAAAGGAATGTAGAGAGCATAATGTCACGTCCCAAAAGAGCTCTTGTTGAGAGGTGGGTAGCCCAGGATATAAGTACTGCTCTTCAGTCCTCTACCTAACCGATATGGGACTTTTTGTCCGTTACATTCTCCTCTACCCAATCGCGTGACGCCCCCGTCACGGATCGGCTCCCCTGAGGGTCCCACTAGACCGTGGAGAGTCCACACACCAGGCAGGCAGTACCTCGCTCTGATATCACTTGTCACGTCCCAAAAAAGCTCTTGTTGAGAGGTGGGTAGCCCAGGATATAAGTACTGCTCTTCGGTCCTCTACCTAGCCGATGTGGGACTTTTTGTCCATTACAATAAGGTGGTGGATGGAAGCATTTAAATCTGATTGTGTTTATGTATATATTGCACATGTTTGCTCACGCCCTTGTTCAATGCTAAATATAGTTAGAATGCAACCCAATTGAAAAAAGACATTTTTAAAATTAGAATGAATAACTCTAATCCTTTGGATTCTACTACCATTTACAGGGCCAAAAGTCTAAAGTTCAACCGAAAGATGCACTAGCCCCAGTCTTATATTTGTCTCTTTGGACATAGTAACAACTACAAAAGCAAGGTAAAATTCATATGAAAATGTTCATGCTGAAAGAGCACAGCTACAGGATATAGAATAACGTGTGAAACTGTCAATTATGAATGATCTGATCAATATGTGATAGCACATCACTAATACAACGTCTTTTCAGTTAAATGGAGCACATGCTTAATCGACTGATGATTTCTTAATCATTACCTCTAAAAATACCAGCAGCCGGGACAGCTTTTAAAAACGTCTCTACAGCTCCCAAGACATAGCTACAACCACATGCAGATGAAGGCATAAAACTTAGTACTATTCATATAAATAATAAATCAAGAATAGGATATCCATATAAATAATAAATCAAAGAATAGGAAACTTCAAATGATGCCCAACTGTTGTGACGGCTAGATTCATAGAATAGACTCACAGAGCTCCAGCGACTGCATTTCCTAGAAAGAAACATAGGCCAATGCTAACTCCAACTTCTGGCCCAAGAGCACGACCAATTCGATAATATGGACCCCCACCCTAGAATGATCAAGGAGAAAATCCATATTATCAAACGCCATCTTACATATTCAGTAGAATCAAATAACTCAAGACAATGTCAATTAGTTAAGTAAGCCACCATTCTAACCATCCAAATGCATTATTGAACACAATGAATAACATACGAAAGAATGAAGCATAATATCTTGTTGCCGGCAAAAATTAGGGTAAATTACTTAGAAACCCGCTATGTTTTACTAAAATAATATAGACATTTTTTACACCAAAACTAATTATATTGACACTTTCACAATTTAAAAAAAAAAATTATTGGGAGATCCTCTTTGTTAGTTGACATAAGGATTAACCATAAGTTGACCATTAATTTTGTTTAAAATGCCAAAATTACACAGACACTCTCATGAGTTGACTATTAAATTATATACACCCTTGTGTTTTACTAAAATAACATAGACACTTTTCAAACCAAAACTGCTTACACTAACACCCTCGACTTTTTAAAATAATCACTTAAAAAAATTATTGAGGGACCCCTTTTGTTGTTTGACAATGAGGATTGATCGCGAGTTGACCACTTAATTTTGTTTAAAATGTCAAAATTACCCCATCTATCAAAAATATTCTTAGCTATTTGCATAGCTAGAAACAACATTTTTAACCTTTTTTTTACATAAAAAATAAGTATAAATGATATGAACACACATGTACCTATAAATTTCACTCTAATAAAAGAAAAAGTTTTACTTTTTAAAATATTTACATTTGTAAATTTAAAACCGTATTGTTATTCTTTATCTACTAAAATAACATACAACTAGAAACATATCTAATGCTAGATCTTAAAAAATTAATTAATTATTGAACAATTTACCCTTGTAGCATGTAAAAATGAAGTAAATTAATTGACAAAAAATGAGTTTAATTAATTTTAAGACTTAACTAAATCTTACTAGATTCATAAATTATTATATAAATTTCTATTTTTCATGAAAGTTTAAAAATTATAACTTAAAAAACAAAAATAAATAAATTTTTAGAAAAAATAAAAAAGAAACAGATATAAAATTTTAGAAATACATAAACAACAAAAATTAAAAAAACTAAAAACAGCCCTCTCTCCTCTTCTCCTCTCTCTCACCCTCTCTCTCTCTCTTTCTTCGATATCTCTCTTTCTCTCTCAATCAATGGGGCAACGGGAGCAACCGGTGTGCTGCGGGGAAGGTGCGTCGCTAGAATGGCCGACGGGGAGGGGGTTGTTTGGCTGGGGTGACAGGGTGAAGGGGTGGCTAGGCAACAAGCTGGGAGGGAAAGCCCACGGGGTGAGGGGGTGGATGGGGTGCGACAGGGTCGCGATTCAAGGAGCGCACAGGTTTGGGGCGTGGGGGGGCAACAGGGGCTAGGAGGGACGGGTTGCAATGGGGTGGGGCTTCAAGTGGAGGGTTGTGTGATGAGGAGTGTGGGCAAACAAGGGTGGGCTTTAGGTTGGGGGGCTGTGCGATGAGGAGGGTGGGCAAACAGTGGCGGCCAGTGGCAGGTGGGCAATGGGACAGCTGGGTTTGGGGTGGCTGTTTGGATGGGGTGGGTCATGGGGTTTTTTTTTTGGTTAAATTTAATTATTTAGTCTTCTTTTTCTTAAAATGAAATTAATTATTCGCTGTGATTTAGTATTCTTGAATCAATGGCTGAGAGTAAAAGCGTAATTTGATCATTTTATTATCAAAACTTAACAAAGTTAAGACTAGAGGCTCTATAATTAGTTTGGCTAAAGGCCTGTCTCTATAATTTTAATAAAACTCTAGAAAAGTCAACGTAATTTATTTTAAAAAATAAAAGTGTTGCTTTAAAAACAAGTTAAATCACAAAGAAAAGTTTTTCTGGAAAAAAACAAAAAACAAAAAAAAAAAAAACAAAACCAAAACAAAAAACAAAACAAAAAAAAAAAAAAGAAAAAAAGAAAACAAAAGTATTGAACCAAACGTGATGCAAAAGTATTCAGCAGAATAACCGGCCGATAATCTTATAACAAACTCTGGCAGCTAAGATAAGAAATTAATTAGGAGCCAAAACTATAGTTTTTGGAAAATTGAAAGACACAGTAGAAAACCTGTACAAATTCAAGAGAGTGAAATAGATTTTATGGTAATTGCAAATGATAATCATACCTTCATAGCACCATTGGTTGCAATAGCACTCAGTGAGATTCCAGTTAGAAAAGTACACAAGCCACAACATGCTACAAGCAATAAAGACTCCCCTATACCAGCCATACCAACGATCCTGCAATTTTCACAAAATACAGATAAAAAAACAACATGTATGAGAGCAACATTTCCTTAGAAATTTTGTAAGGCACCTTGGTGTCATTGTTTTGGCTTATTTTCGCTTGTTCCTGGTTGTAGCTCTCTTGTAGATTCAACATTTCTCCTTTCTTTCTTCTCTGTTTTGTTTCTCTATTTCTGTTGGAAGAGATCTCATCCTCTTTCCTTGTATTTGATTGTTTAATCAATAAAAGGAGTTTTTTCATCCAAAAAATATATATATGAGACAGCATTTGTTTCAACTACTTAGAGAAAGCTAAAAAAAGGACATGTAACTTGAACTATCGGGGTTTTATCATTTATATTGTTACACACACCCTGCTCGGAAGATGAAACGTAAAATAAATCAAAGTGCATAAGAATCTAAATGATGACAGTAAAAAGAAAGTTACCAGGAAAATCGGATATAGTAGATAATTCCTAATATGTTCGGTAAGCATGGAATAAATACACCCATCAATGTACCCGACTTGACATCAGAACTCTGCAAGATAAATGCACATTAGATGACATGGAAAAATGAAATGAACGTCATACGATGTTGTTGGTAATAGCATAACTAGTTCTCGTCCTCTAACATCTGTGGCAATAATATACTTGAGCTAGAACTTAAATATCTTATCCTGAGAGTGTTTTTTATCTCACAAGAAAAATATATAGGCAAAAAGTTTAATTACTGACACCCCTCATTCTTCCAACCACTGTTTGGCAAATTCTCCATTCAGATTTTCCTTCCAATCTTCATCTCAAATGTGACTATAACTACTATGATGCTGATGCCTAACATGGTAGTGGCCATTTTTTCCAGATAAAATAATAAGAGGAACCGTACATAGACATGCTGACACCTTTTAATAGCTTGAGACGCAAATAAAAATAATAAAAATAAACAAAATAAAGGCAACAGTGTTGGTGTCAATCGAATAGCATACCTTTGGTCGCCCGTGGGTGTATTTTCACCATCTCTAGGACTAGAAGGCTCTGCAAAGTGCTCCTCTGTCATACTGAAATAGCATGGAAACTGTTGTCATAATAGAAATTGAGTTCTGGTAAATTAATTCGAATAAAGCACTGTTGCCAATTTAACAGTTTTTTGGGATATTTGGCTGGAAAGAAACCATATGATTTTTTATGACTGTAAGGACAATAGCTCTGTTGTGTGGGCCAAAGTTAGACATTGAGTTTCTTGGTGTGTATACGAGTTCAGAAGTCCGATGATTTCGAACTTAGCTAGAAGTTGGGCCCCCTTTTGTAGCTCTTCTCTGATTTTTGTTACGCTTTTTGAGGATATCTCTTCCTCCATTTCTGTACTCTTTATTGATATTCAATATACCCCGTTTCTTGTTTCAAAAAAAAGAAAAGAAAAGAAATTGTTAGAGTAAGGTGACCCGAATTCAGTTTGGCTCGATCCGAAAAGGTCGTGATGTGATAAATTGTGGTGAAAAACAAAAGTGGGATTTTTCATGAGATCTGTGGTGGTAGCGAAGGGATCGGGACGATAGGCCCGATTCCGTAGCTCACCACTAATCTCGCCGGGGGTGTAGGGGCGGAGCCCCGTGGTACGTACCTGTGTTGTTGGGCCGTTTAGTTTATGTTTTTAGATCCTTAGGGTTTAGCTTATACCTATTTATATGATGTATTGCGTTAGAGCATCATGATTAGCGAATTTTGAGCCTCCCTAGTACCTCTATTGTAATATTTACAAGTTTAGTGATTTTCTTCTTCTCTATCCGTGGTTTTTTCCCCTTTTGGGTTTTTAAATAAATTCTGTGTGTTTTTGTTTTTTGTTTTTATCGCATTAATTTCGCAACAGAAATCCTATCCATATCAACATAAAAGGAGCTGAAAGTTTACCCCTTCCAATATTCCATCCTCTTTTAGCAAGGGAAAATGTAGAAATGGCAACTTTAACAGAACAATGAAGTTTTGACTCCATTATCCAACATTTTGTCTGCTTGCACGCATGTGTATTTTAAGCATATGCTATTGAAGAAAGGAATACTCACGAAAGAAAGAATAATAAAAAATAAACAATGAAAAGCATACCTCTTAAGGCCAAGAATGTTGACGAGAGAATCAAAACCAAACAATTCCAGTTTGGATTCCCTTTGGGGTCCATTTGCTTCCTCATTTGCAGTGGAATTCATGTTTTCCTGTGAGCTCACTTTTACTTTCCTGCCACAGGCATCAACAAATATTTGGAACAAATTCAGCCAAACATTTCCACTTCCAACGTTTCCACGTTTTTCTCAGTTCTTCCATATCTGAATGAGATAAAATTGGGGAATTTCCACATATTCTACATTGCAATCAAACAAAGTTCAATGAGATACAAATTACACTGAACTGATTTTACAAGAACGTTTTTCTATCAACTCTTCTTTCGGACATTTGTAGAACTCTTAAAAACGTAATACCTCAAACAATATCATTTGCAATAGGATTAAGAACTGTCAAGCATCGCTTTAATGGTACCAGAACTAAAATAAAAGGACTCTAGTTTTCGTTTATCACTTTTAGAGTTAAAAACGAAGATCCCCACAAACTTTCACAACCCTAACCCAACGTACTGCGGTTAGTTGAATCCAATCTAACTATAGAGCCACATTTCATTATCATTCTCATTCGTTTACGATAAAATTTCCAACAAACCAAACGGATACAGTCGGAAACATAAAATTGGCAAATCCAACCAACTCAGCGAGCTTTACTTCAAAGTAATCCTCATGATTAGCAAACGTAACTAATTCACTCTCCTTTTCCTTATTTCTCCATTAAGTTTCACGTTTAACAAATAGAAAAGATTCAGAACCGAATATTGCATCCATCACAGCCACACATCATTCAAATCTAAAACCTCACATATCTTCATGCGCATCACATTAACACCAACAGATAAAGAAGACAAGACAGAGGAAAAGAGAGAGTGCGTGTTACGAAAATACTTGAGTGGTGCTTGGCGAACGGGAAGAGCAGAAAAGAAAGAAGAAGATCCAGAAGGATCCATTGAAGACATCTCAAGGGTGCTATCATTGTCGACGACAGGGCAGTACTTGCGACCTATCGGCGCGTGTAAATTATCCCTAGTCGGTTATTATTATTGGGATAATAATGAATAAAGACTAGTACGAAGTTTGACTGATGATCATGTTTTATTAATCATGTGTATGAGATACTAAGTCAACTCATATATACATATTTGAGAAATGATGTATTAGATCGACCCGTTATGAGAATACTGCATGAATAATTATCATAAGTGATTCTTATCACAATAGTATTATCCTAGTCCTCAGACCTAAAATCGCCATTGTTTCCTATATGACAAGTTCAATATTTTGACACATTTTAATATTAGCTTTAGCAGGATGATGGAATGGATTGTTGTTGGATATAGAGTGAATCATGTGAGGAATGTGAGTGATTAAGAAAGAATTTGTCCCTCATTTATTATGAGAAAGTATTTATGGGCCCCTCGATAAGTTAGACTAAATAAAAATGTATGGCCATATTGAAATGAATTGATAAGGGTTTTCAAAATCAGTCTACTTAAAATTGAGAAATAATATGATTTAATAGTATAAGGAAGACATAAACCATGCCTTATGTTCAATCAAGGTATCTAGTGACAAAAGAACTTTATTACTTATTGTATATTAGGTTATGTCGGATTATTGACAATCGTATAACTTGAGTAATCATAATATCTTACTAGAGACCGCTTATGATTTGCAGGCTAGAAACAGAATTTCAAGCTCACTACTAACGTTATGTAAACCTATAGGGTCGCACACTTAGAACAGACCAAAAATGAATTTTGGGTCTACTGTGCCTAGGTTCAATGAATTTGATAATGTCCAGATTCGATGTACTAGATATGTCTAAGTTCATTAAATTTGATATTGTCTAGATTCTATGAATCATATTTGAATTACAGCTTACCCTAGTTTAAATCTGACTCTTTCTCAAAGTCAATATATATATATATATATATTAGGGTTTCTGGCCGAATTAGAAAGGAAGGAATATGTCCTTGATCAACTTATCCCTGATGAACCAGCTGTTAATGCTCCTAGAGCTCAAAAGGATGCTCACAGTAAGCATCTCAATGATTATGTTGAAGTCACTTGCCTCATGCTTGGAAGCATGTAATCAGAGCTTTAGAAACAACTGATGGAAATGAAGGCTTATACCATGATAGGCCATCTCAAGGAAATGTTTCAAGAGAAAGCTAGAATTGAGAGGTTTGCCACCTTAAAGGCATTACTCTCATGCAGGTTAACTACTGGCGGTTCAGTGAGTCCTCATGTTCTGAAGATGAAGGTCATCTTGATCATTTGCCAAAACTTGGTCTTGATATTAGCTAAGAGTTGGTTGTTGATATCATTCTCCAATCTTTGCCAGATGCTTATGATGGGTTCGTCATGAACTACAACATGCATAATATGGAGAAGACTGCTTTTTGAGTTGTATGGAATGCTTAAGACTGCTAAACAGAACATCAAGAATACCAAAGATGTTCTGATGGTTAATAAAGGAAAAGGTATGAAAAAGAAAGGAAAGGTTAAGAGCAAGAATAAGGCTCCTAAGGACTTTAAGAAGCCCAAGCCTAACCCCAAGCCCAATCCTGAACCTAAGGCTAAACCACCAAAGGAGGGAGTATGCTTTTTCTACAATGAGCCTGGTCCTTGGAAAAGAAACTGTAAGCTCTATTTGGATGATCTGAAGAAGAAGAAGAGTAGTGCAACTACTCCTTCAGGTATTAATGTTATAGAAGTCAATTTGTCTACTTCTAATCCCTGGGTATTAGATACTGGATCTGGATCACACATTTGTACTTATGTGTAGGATCTTAAGAGGAGAATAATATTGGCTAAAGGCGAAGTGGACCTATGAGTTAGAAATGGAGCAAGAGTTGCTACTTAGCTGTCGAAATATATGAGTTGACTTTGCCTAGTGGACTTGTTTTAAGTTTAAAAAATTGTTATTATGCACCTGTTATGAGTAGGAATATTATTTCTGTTTCTTGTTTGGATAAGGAATGTTTTGAGTTTATTATTAGGAATAATAAATGCTCCATTTACTGTGATAACATTTTCTATGGATATGCTCCACGAACCAAAGATCTTTATGTTCTGAACATTAAAAACACAAACGAAAAGTCTATCTATAATGTTAATACGAAGAAGTTTAACTCTAAAGATTTAAGCCCTACCTATCTTTGGCACAGTCATTTGGGCCATATAAATGAGAAACACATTTCAAAACTTCACTAACATGGGCTTTTGAATTCATTTTAAGTATTTGAGTCTTGTTTATTAGGCAAAATGACTAAGACACCTTTTACTGGACATAGTGAAAGGGCTAATGACTAATTAGGCCTTGTACATTCTAATGTATGTAAACTATTAAGTTCCACTACTAGAGTCCGTTTTCAGTACTTCATCACTTTCACAGATGATTTCAGTAGTATGGCTATGTCTATCTAATGAAACAAAAATATGAATCTTTTGAAAAGTTCAAAATTTTCAAAAATGAAGTACAAAATCAACTTGGTAAAAGTATTAAAGCACTTCGATCAGATCGAGGTAGTGAATACTTAAACCAATAATTCATTGATCATCTTGGAAATTGTGGGATAGTCTCACAATTAACTCCACCGAGAACACCACAATGGAATGGTATGTCTAAATGGAGAAATCAAAATTTATTGGATATGGTTTGATCTATGATGAGTCAGTCAGATCTTCCAATATCCTTTTGGGGGTATGCTCTGGAAACTGTTGCGTTCACACTGAACAAAGTTCCATCAAAGGCAGTTCAAAAGACACCATATGAGATGTGGACCAAGAAGTTGCCTAGTTTGTCTTTTCTTAAGATTTAGGGATGTGAGGCTTATGTAAAGTATCAAATTTCAAATAAATTGGCACCCAAATTAGACAAATGCCTTTTTGTGGGATATCCTAAAGAAACTAAAGGATATTACTTCTATAATGCTTTTGAGAACAAAGTTTTGTTGCTTGGAATGGTGTCTTTTTAGAAAGAGAATTCATTTCTAAAGGAACCAGTGGGAGTAAATTTCAACTTAAAGAAATTCCAGAACCACAAAATAGCATTGAACCACTAGTGGAATCTCAACTGGATCAACAAGTAGTTGTTGAGCCTACACAAGCAGCACAAGGCCCAAGGAGTTTTGGTAGAACACTTCAGAGCCCTAAGAGATATAGATTTCTCTTAACTGATAATAATGATGTGATGATTGTGGATCAAAATGAGCCCACATCCTTCCAAAAGGCCATGAATAGCCCTAACTGTGATAAATGGCTAGAAGCCATGAAGTTAGAGATACAATCCATGTATGATAATCAAGTATGAACTTTGATTGATCTGCCTGATGGTTTAAAGACGATTGGGTGCGGTGCAAATGGGTTTTCAAAAAGAAAACCGACATGGATGGCAATGTGCATACCTTTAAGGTAAGACTGGTTGCAAAAGGTTTCAAGCAAATACATGGTATAGACTATGATGAAACTTTTTCACCAGTTGCTATGCTTAAATCCATTCAGATTCTCCTTGCCATAGCTGCATACTATGATTATGAGATTTGGTACATGGACGTCAAAATAGTGTTTCTTAATGGAAACCTACTTGAGGATGTGTATATGACACAACCCAAAGGTTTGCAAACTTCAAAGATCCATTTATGGATTGAAGTAAGCATCTTGGAGTTGGAATCTTCGTTTGATGAAGCAATTAAAGAGTTTGGCTTCATCAAAAATGAAAATGAGCCTTGTGTTTACAAGAAGGTTATTGGGAGTGCAATAGTCTTTCTAGTGCTATATGTTGATGACATATTATTCACTGAAAATGATATCCCTACTCTACAAAATGTTAAATCATGGTTAGCAAATTGTTTCTCAATGAAAGACTTAGGTGAAGCTGCCTATATTCTAGGCATCAAAATCTATAAGGATAGATCTAAGAGGCTTATTGGCCTAAGTCAGAGTTCATACATTGACAAGGTATTGAATAGGTTTAGTATGCAAGATTCCAATAGGGGATTCTTGCCAATGTCACATGGAATTAGTCTCAGCAAGACTTAGTGTCCAATGACACAGGATGAGCGAGACTGCATGAATAAGATTCCATATGCTTCTGCTATTGGATCTATCATGTATGCAACGTTATGTACTCGACCTGATGTCTCATATGCCTTAAGCGTAACCAGCATAACTAATCAGATCCAAGTGAAAGTCACTAGACAGTAGTCAAGAATATCCTTAAATATTTGAGAAGAACTAAGGATGCATTCCTACTATATAGAGGAAAGGAATATGAGCTTGTTGTAAGTGGTTACACAGATGCCAGCTTCCAATCCGACAAGGATGACTTTCGATCGCAGTCAGGTTTGTGTTCTGTTTGAATAGAGGTACAATGAGCTGGAGAAGTTCAAAGCAAGACATCGTTGCTAATTCTACAACAGAAGCTGAGTATATAACTGCCTCAGAAGTAGCTAAGGAAGTAGTTTGGATCAAAAAATTTATTACTAGATTAGGTGTTGTTCCTAGTATATCAGATCCAGTAGACTTGTATTGTGATAATAATGGGGCCATAGCACAAGCTAAGGAACCTATATCACATCAGCGATCCAAACACATATTTAGGCGCTATCATCTCATTCGAGAAATCATTGAGAGAGGAGATGTGAAGATATAAAAAGTACCTACAAATGACAATATTGCTGATCCACTCACTAACCCTCTTCTACAGCCTAAGCATGAGAGCCGTACTAGGTCAATGGTTATTAGATACAATATTGATTGGGCCTAGTGCAAGTGGGAGATTGTTAGTGATGTGCCTTAGGCCAATTATATAATGACCACATTTTGACTGTGTTACATTTGCATTTTATTAATAAAGAGGCATTTTCATTATTGTTTTTTATTCTAATTTCATGAATAGTTAATTCTGCCTAAAGTCATCAAGTATGTGACTTGATAGTAAAACTCTTAGGTGAAAATTGAATTCTATTCTAAATTAATTATTATTGGGATAGTAATGAATGAAGATTAGTATGAAGTTTGATTGATGATTATGTTTTACTAATCATGTGTATAAGATACTAAGTCAACTCAAAGATACATATTTGATAAATAATGTATTAGATCGATTCGCTATGAGAATATTGCATGGATAATTGTCATAAGTGATTCTTATCACAATAGTATTGTCCTAGTGCTCTGACCTAAAATCACCATTGTTTCCTACATGACAAGTTCTATAATTTGACACATTCTAAAATTATCTTTAACAAGATGATGTAATAGATTGTTGTTAGATATAGAATGAATCGTGTGAGGAATGTGAGTGATTAAGAAGGAATTTGTCCCTCATTTATTATAAGAAAGATATTTATGGGCCCCTTAATAAGTTAGACTGAAGAAAAATATATGACTATACTGGAACGAATTGATAAGGGTTATCAATATCAATCTACTTAAGATTGAGAAATAATATGATTGAATAGTATAAGGATGACATAAACCATACCTTATGATCAATCAAGGTATCTAGTGACAAAAGTCAATATAAATATATATATCTATTTTAGGGTTTCTAGCCGAATTAGAAGAGAAAAGGCGTTCTCTTATTCTAAAAAGGCAAAAACGTTAAAAACCTTAAAATTAGAGAGAGTCATTTAACGTAAGGAGAGCGTGCTAGCACACCAATTCGGTTTTTGAGAGAGTCTGTTCGTATGGATATCTATAGAGGGCATTGCTCTAAGTAACAATATCTAAATCCGATCCCGAATACGAAAAGCCTGAGTTAGGGTGTCACTGAAGTGAACTTGCTCTCTTCCTTTCAGCAAACTTGCCTCTTTTGTCATCCTGGTAAGATTCTATAACTTTCTTATTAATCTAATCGAATTGTATGGATCCGGCGAGGGTTTTTTGGGAATTAATTTTGATTTTTCGTTGCTTATTTGAATCACAAAATCTAACAAAACCCAACATAATCGACATAACAAAGCCCCTTAGAAGATGCGACCAAGTTCTGGGTCCAATTTCATGGGCTGTCATTGTCAAGCCTCTCCCCGCAGCTAGGAATGCATTTTGGAGACGAAGTAGGTGCAAGCCTAACAGTCCACACTAATCGAAGCGGGCACTGTTTTGAAAGTTTTCTATGAGTGAGAGTTCTAATTGATATAACAAAGCCCTTTAGAAGATGGGTCCAAGTCCGATTGGACTCACCGAGAAAAGTTGCTAGACTTATAGTGAAATATGAGAAGATGCTTGACTTCTACCACCATTGTGGAAAAATTCGGCATGTGTGGATGAGATAACCAGATGAGAAAGCACCATCGGAGATTCCAATGGATGGCTTTAGTTATGGAGCTTAGCTAAAGGGAATACCAACAAATAGAGCTTCAAGCTCATTCAAGGTTCAAAAATGGCTACTTCAAAAACTCCCAGACCATTGGAAAGCTTCGACAGGGAAAGAGATTGGCGTTCCATTTTCCTACATGGGAAACACGAGACGCATGGAGGGAGGGCCAATGTGCAAAGTGCTATAGACAAGCAGTACTTGACACATGGCAGATAACATCTAAATGCTGTGGCGGCTGACTCAAATATTGGCTCTAAGTAGGAAATCAAAAAGACTAAGCTGGCAACTAATGAAAAGTCAAACGACAAAGATGGTCCAAACAAATGTTAGTTCGTTGAATGAGGGGATGCCTCGCACATGATGATGGGAAAGGATTATGATGGGAATGGGCTTGAGCGGGAGGGGGAGAATGATTTGGGCTCTCTAAACCAAATCACTTTTAACCGACCAAAGTCCACTTTTGCTACTAATCAAAATGCAGGGGAAATTGTTGTTGTGGAAAGCTCGAAAGGGTGGTCCCTTCCTCAAATTATTGGAGCTTCTTCCAACACAAATTGCCAAATTGTAACCATGGAAATTGGAAGAGAAGGGCACGAAAAGAGGATAAAAAGAGCAATTCAGTCTCAAAGGGGAAGATTTGAGTTCCTGTGGCCAAGAGAAAGAACGAGGGAGTCTCAAATTGGGATGATGGAGGTAAATCCCAAAAAACCACTGATGTTTCCTCTAAAATTCTCCCATCAAGGGGAGTTGCGAAGCAACCCTGATGATAGCCATGAAAATCATATGTTGGAATGCATATGGGTTTGGGAACCCACGTACATTTAAGTGTTTGCGGAAGCTCATCCGCAAACAAAAGTCCAGGTTTGGTGTTTTTGTCTGAAACTCATTTATGGGGGGCAAAAAGCTAATAAATTAAGAATTCATCCTGGGTTTTTTAATGTTTTGCTATCGATTATGTCCATAAGAATAGGGGTCATCTGTGTTTTTGGAAGGATGAGGTTGATGTTGAAATTAAAAGATATAGAAAATTCCACATTGATTGTCTGATTAAATGGGATTTTGGCTTGGTTTGTCACTTCATAGGATATTATGGTAATTCTAGTAGGTCGCAGCATCATATATCGTGGAAGCTTTTAAGAAGGCTTCATGGTCATTTTTCAGTGCCCTGGTTATGTGAGGGCAATTTCAATGAGGTGTTTTTCCCACTAGAATAGGTTCAAGGGAACGGGAGAAGTGACATTGATATGAGAAACTTTAGAGAAGCAGTTGAGGATTGTGGTTTATGGGATGTAGGCTTTGGGGGGTAAATCTCACATGGGATAATCGAAGGTCAGATGATGATAATATTCAGGCTTGGCTTGACTAATGTTTGGCTAATCCAAGTTGGCAGAGTGTTTTTCCAATTGCAGAAGTTTTTCATTTGGATTTTTGGGGGTCAAACCACCGAGTTATCCTTGTGGATTGGCACCTCTGCTTTCTACAACGATGAAAATCCACGGGAAGAAAAACTACGCTTCTGACCCATTGTGGATGTCAAATGAGGAGTGCGGTGATGTTAGGATCGGTGTCCTAAGGAATAAATATTTTAATTGTATTTATGAGATTTTTGGTAAAATAAATAATAATGCGAATATTACATGTATTAATAATAGTCCTCATATTACTATCATATTAATGATTGTATATTAGCAAATATGTGATCCGTAACTATTAGAACCAAATCTTAGAATTTGGCATATATGGAGTTTATAAGCAGAAAGATCGGATTCGAAGATTAATTGTTAAAATTATATAGTCCATAGTATGTGTATAGAACTAGGCACTTTATACATCGCTCTCTAACAAAGAGTTAATGTTAACCTTTTAAAGACAATATTTGGTATTGGAAAATATAACGAGGTCTCAGTCATCTAGATATATATGGTAATCAGATAATATTTGTTTTGTATGTGCTATAAAAGAAATGAATTTTCCGATAGTGAAATAATGAAACTTTGAGATAAAATAATCAGAATGTAAAACGGAATTAAGTTCTTCATCCGATTATGAATAACCTATAGGGATATGCATAATATGAAAGGTCATAGACAAGACATTATATTTCAAGAGTCTTGTAATATGGTTTATTATCGAGAGTGCAACTTCGGGTCTAAAGTGGAGAGATTCTAAGGTTAATAATTAAATTGATAATTAATCAGTGATTAATTTATCTGTTATTATTAGAACTTGATAATACCATATGTAATATAAGAGGTTACGCCAGACAAGTTATTGGACCTATCAATGTGCAAGTCCAACAGTCCAACTTGACTATGGTTGGCGCCTGGCATTGTCCTAGTGGACTATGGTGCCTATAGTAGGGGTAGATATGGGAATTGGTTGATTAATTAACTTCGCGATAATATTTATTCAAATTTAATTATTAAGATTTTGTGATAATTAATTATTTTGAATAATTAATTTAATCCTAATTATATTTAAATTTGTATAAAGGATAATTATTCATAGTTGTTTAAATTAGATAATTATCTTGGATAACAGAATTCTAATTTAAATAGAATTATTTGAATGAGAATTATCTTGAATGATATAGATAATCACATAGACCTACACTGTGATTTGTTGTATTTTGAATTCCCAACTTTGTGAAGTTGGCATGTAAACTGTGATAAGGCGTAGTGAAATTGGCGTGTTAAGCAGATGGAGGAGAGAGAGAATTCTTTTTCTAATCCTAATAAACTTCTACCTCCTCCTATAGTCTCTATAAATAGATGCCTCTCCTCCTTATTTATTTTAAGTCAAAAAAAGTGACCAAAAATTAGAGGAGAGTCCATGGTCCCACACACAACAACTAGTAGGAAGAATATCTTTAAAGATCTGATGCTAGACATTCATTCATGAAGAATTGTTTAATCAGAAGTGCTGTTTTTAGTCACCAATACGTATGTTAAATTAGATTTAATTTATTGTTTATAGATTATAAGTTAATTTCCTCAGTTTTTAAATAAAAATTTTTAATATACGGCTGCACCACCAAACCAATTATTCCAACAGGTGAGATTATTGAAAACACTTGGCTTTGGGGTATTAAAAATAGAAGTTGTGAAGATTTTATGAAAGGCAAGTGTTGTAAGGAGTCCTTTTGTGGTTGGAGTTCCTAGGTTTTCAAAAGCATTCCTAAAAGACTTACGAAGGCTCAAGAGGAGCTAAACAAATTTTGCAAAGGCACTCGATTGACAGTTGATTTGGTGCAAATAAGGACTAAAGAAAAAGAAGTTGATTGCCACCTAAAACTTGAAGACTACTATTGAAGGCAAAGAACTTGTGCAGATTGGCTTAAGGGGGGCAACCAAAACTCTTGCTTTTTCCATGAACAAGCCTCACGTAGAAGAACAAGCAATTAATTAAAAGAAATCAAAGATGAAAATGGGACATCGATAACCAAGGGAGATGAGATCATTGGTGTTCTCTTGAGGTATTTTTGTTCTCTTTTTACTTCCCCCAACCCTACCATTTTCTATTGAAACTATGATAGATTGCATTTCAAAGGAGCTATAGCATGAAGATAAGGAAAACATGGCAGCTATGTTTAATGGGGATGATGTGAGAAGGGCCCTCTTTGCTACATGGCTGACAAAAGCCCCTGCCCAAACAGCTTCCATGCCATTTTCTACCAAAGTATTGGGACTTGGTGGGTAGTGTTGTTACCCAGGTCTGTTTGGGGGTCCTTAATGGTAGGGAATCAGCTAGAACCTTAAATAGAACTAATTTAGTGCTCATACCCAAGACCAAGAATCCAAGGAAGGTTTTGGATTATAGGCCAATAAGTTTGTGTAATGTTATTCTCAAGATTATTACGATGACCATCGTAAATCACATCAAGAGGATCCTTCCTTCGATTATTTTTAAGTGTCAAAGCTCTTTTGTTCTACGGCGCCTCATCTCCGACAATGCAATCACTTCCTTTAAGTTGCTTCATTCCATTTAAAGGAAAGTGTCAAGTAAGAAAGGGGCATTGGTGCTCAAATTAGATATGAGTAACGTGTACGAGACGGTTGAATGGCCTTTCATTGTCACTATTCTTTAGAAGATGGGTTTCGAATAACAATTAGTCGATGTTATAATGGATTGCATCTCTACCATGGTGTTCTCCTTTGTGGTAAATGGCTTTCAATGTGGAGAAGTGATTCTAGGAAGAGGTCTTTGACAGGGCTCCCCACTTTCTCCTTACTTATTTCTTATTTGTGCGAAAGGGTTTTCTGCTCTTCTCTGCCAACAAGAACATCTTGGTTTATTGGAGGGTTTTTCATGTGCTTGGGGTGCTTTGAAAATTAGCCATTGTTTTTTTGTAGACGACAGTATAATTTTCTATCTAGCTACGAATGAGGGCTGCCAAGCTATAAAGCGTGTTCTTTTGGACTACAAGAATGCTTTCGGTCAAACTATTAACTTAGACAAGTCAACTGCATGTTTTCCCTGAATCTTGTCCCTAACACTATTGAGGAGATAAAAGGAATTTTAGGGATGCAATTAGAGAAGCCTCTAGCCGTGTACCTAGGCCTACCGTTGTTTATTAGTAGAAACAAGAGAAGAGCTTTCCAAATTGTTAAAGAAAGGGTGTCAAAGAAGCTTCAAATATGGAGAAGCAAACATTTTTCCTCAGCCAGGAGGAAAATTCTAATTAAAGCTGTCATTCAAGCTTCATCAACATACACGATGGGGGTGTTTAAGCTGCCCGATTCTCTTGTCCATAAGCTGCAATCACTGGTCTCGAATTTTTGGTAGGAAGGTTTAGGTTCTAAGCGAAAAGTCCATTGGGCCAAGTGGGAATGGTTGATTAAGGCTAAAAGCCATAGGGTTCTTGGCTTTTGTGATCTTGGATGCTTCAACCAATCTTTGGTAGCCAAACAGGTGTGGTGCATCATCAAACGCCCGAATTGCATCTTTCCATGACGCCAAGCTGAAACAAAATCGTTCGTATATGTGCTCCAGTCTTTTATGGGTTGAGATCTCCTTAACAAGGGTGTTTGGTGGTAGGTTGTTGTAGGAGATTTTAATGCTTTTGATGGCATGAAAAACACATAACAGGATTATTGCATGGTCGGCATGAAAACATGTGCACCACCCTGCTTACCAAGCGATAGTCTAAAAATCTCAAAATATCTTATTTAACACTGAAATCTTAGATAGAGCCTTAGTTTTGTTTCAAATAACCTAATAGAGAATTTATCTAATTAAAACAGTCATATATTGATTATCCCATATTAAATAAAATATTATCCAAATTATTCAACATGTTTATCTTTCATTAATTCAAAAAATTAATTCAACCAATAAACCAACATGAATTATTAAATCAAATCCTTTGAATTTTAGCCAATCTAGTAATTAACATAAGTCATCAGTATGTGGGAAAAACATGTCATATCATTATAGAAATTATTATGAACTAGCAAAGGTGACGTGATAGACATATATAGATCAAGCACCTATAATTATTTATTAACAAATTCAAGATACATATATTTTATAATTATCAACTCTAACGCTATTCCATTAAAAGCTTAGAGCTATACTTTTAAACTACATAAAATTATGAAGCTTCAATAAGCTAATCATCTATGACATATCATAATGTGTAGCATCCTATTATGCTTAAGGATAAATTCCTTCCGAATAATTTTTACCTTATGTTCTATTATCTCACTATTGGAATACTTACTATCCATAAATGGTATACCATTTGATTACACTTACATATCCAAATGGTTAAGCGCTCTAGTTTTCTAATTATAGGATAATGTCTATAAAAGAATATCATTAGCTTTACAAAAGAGCTGTGGATTCTACATCTATGAATAATGAGTTTACGTCAATCAAGAGTCATGTCTCCAATATATCAGTATGCATACCTTCATCTAATTCAGGATGTCATGCTTTGATATATTAAAAGACACAAATAAAGAATACGGGCTTATTAATTCATTTCAGGATTAAGAAATGAAACATATGATTGTTTAAAGTAAATTGATTTAAACAAATGGAATTATTAATCAAATCAATTCAACTTTTTGTCTTGATCCAATATATCATCACCTATGATAATATACCATTGTTTCTACTCACAAAGTGCCACTCCGATGACCAAGACAAGTTATCTCTCATTAAAGATGTAGACAACATAATAATACTAGCATAAATAAACCGCCCAACTTTATTCCCTCAATTGTGGACCTTATTATTTAGACTATCACCTTTAAGATTTATCTCTTTTACATAATCAATCCATCACATGTATGATCTTAAAGGATTAGACTAACAATCCCAACCTTTAGCTTGCTTATCATATATTCAATATAAATGAACATAAAGAGGACAATATTTGATATACAAAAATAAATAATAAACTATTTATTAATTAAATGTCTCCAAAAACTATTACATCATTTATTCTTTAGGACACCTAGCCTAACAGATACTTAAGTTATATGCTTGACTGCCTGCTAATATTTTTTCTTAGGATTTGGTCGATATCGACTTACTACTTCAATCATGTAAATAAATATATGATCTTATGCAAAGTACAACATACATTAGACTCCCTTTGTTAAAGCAAAAAGAACTCTTCCATGTATTTTCTTTCTTCTAATGTCTAAAGACAATCATCTCTAGAAAGAATGATTCCTTACTGAATAGGTTAAGGACCTTTCGTAGAATCCTGCATTACAAACTATGCTAACACTTATCTATGTACTAAGTTTTGAGATAAATCTATCATTTTGTTCTTACTATTGCTAAACTGTTAAATACAAAGAACATAAGGCGCTTTTCTCAAATTCTTTAAGTCAAATTGTTTGGATAACCAAACTTTTGCTAATGTCATTGTGCCTACGTCATTCCCGATAAGTAGAATATCATTAACATAGAGTGCTAGAAAAACCACTTCCTATCCTTAATATGTTTGTAACACATGGTTAATCAAGATTTTGCTCAAACTCATATGATTTGAACACCTTACTGTTAGGATCATGCCCTAAGAAATAAATACTTTAGTTATATTTATGACATTTTTTGTAAAATAAATAATAATACAAATATTACATGTATTAATAATGGTCCTTATGTTACTATCATAGTAATGATTGTATATTAGCAAACATGTGATCCGTGACTATTAAAACCAAATCTTAGAATTAGGTATATATAGAATTTATACACGAAAAAGATCTGATTTGGAGATTAATAGTCTAAATTGTATAGTCCACAGTCTATGTATAGAGCTGAGCACTTTATATATGCTAAGGCTATAATGGGGATCTATCTCCAATTAGGAGATGACTTATCTTGGTCTTCAGCGCGAATTGACTCCATAGTAGACACATAAATATTGCAGACCTAATGGTGGTCATACCTAAAGTTGAATTGATATATTATATTTCATTTGACTTAAATCAATTCTTTTTTATAATCATTTATGTGTTATCTTAATCCTGAAGTAGATTCATGACTCCATGTTTATAGCTTGTATCTTTTAATATGCCAAAGGCAGGAGTTCCTATGACCGAAGGCTCCATTGTTAGTATGTTCAAGATGCAACCTATATTTAATAAAAGCATAATCTACATACATGGAATCTATAGCTATCTAACAAAGAGTTAATGTTATCCTTTTAAAGGTATTATTCAAGTATTGGAAAAAATAACAAGGCCTCTGTCATCTGGATACATAACCAAATGATATTCTTTTTGTTTGTGTTATAAAAGGAATGAGTTTGCTGATGTCCAAATAATAGAACTTTGAGATAAAATAACCGGAAGGTAAAACAGATATAAGTCCTTCATCCGATTATGAATAACCTATGGGGATACATATAATATGAGAGGTCATGGACATGACTTAAATTTTAAGAGTCTCGTAATACGGTGTATTATCAAAAGTGTAGCTTCTAGTCTATAGTGGAGAGGCATTAAAGTTAATGACTAAACAGATAATTAATCGGTGATTAATTTACTTATTATTATTGGAGCTTGATAATATATGTATATTGTGTCCTAATACTAGTTCATGAATTCCTTGACTAGTTGCATAGAATGGTTTACTATAGGTAATAGAGGAGGTTGCACCAAATAGGTTACCAAACCTGTTATGTGCAAGCGTAACAGTCTAGTTGGATTGTGGTTGTGGCACTTGGCCCAGTCTTATTGAACTGTGGGCGCCTATAGGTGGGGCAATTTAGGAAAAATGAAATTAATTATTTAATTAATAAATTTCATGATAATATTTTTTCCAAATTTAATTATTAGGATTTTGTGATAATTAATTATTTTGAATAATTAATTTAAATCCTAATTGTATTTGAATTTGGATAGAGGATAATTATTCATAATTATTTAAATTAGATAATTATCTTGGATAATGGAATTCTAATTTGAATAAGAATTATTTGAATGGGAATTATCCTAGATGATGTAGATTATCACATATCGCTACACTGTGATTGACTAGGATTTTGAATTATCCCTACGTAATATTGGCGTGTGCACCAAGGGATAACTCATCCTTGGGTGGCGTTTTCGACAGATGGAGGAGGGAAAAAACTTTCTCCTAATCTTGATAGACTTCTACCTCCTCTTGTAGACTCAATAAATAGATGCCTATCCTCCTCATTAATGATTAAGTTAGAAAAAGAGTGATTTTGTACATCTTTTAGATTGACAGAAATTAAAGGAAAGTCTGTGATGAGTTTATTTTGGGTTGTGCCTACACAACACACAATAGCTAGAAGGAAGATAATAATATTGAAGATCGACGGTAGAGATTCGTTCTTGAAGAATTGTTCAGTTTAGATATGTTGTTTTTGGTTGCCAACAGGTTCATTAAATTAGATTTAATTTATTGTTTATAGCATCACGTATTAAATTCCAGGTAATTTATAAAAATTTTTAAAGTTTCACTGCATCACCAAACTGATTTTCCAACATTTGGTATTAGAGCTAAATGATATAGATATAAATTACGTGATCTAATTTAAACTCCTTATCCATTGAATTGATATTTTAGAGAGTTCGAACTCTGGGGTTTCTATATGTGAATTAATATATTGTTGGGATTATTAAATATTTGTTATCATGGGAATTTATAGTGAATGGTAATTATTATTATTTATTTAATTTTAATCATTGACGATTATAGTTCCATAGAATTTAGAGATACATATCTAAGGTTCATTTATGGAATTGTAATTATAATAGGATGCAGTGTATCATCACCGCTTAAAATTTATTGTTTTCTTAGATTTATGTAAACTAGAAATGTTAAAATATCTAATACTATGAAGACGAGTAACCAAGATGGAACATTTTATTATAGAGTTTACAATTGATTTTCTGAATTTCTCAACAATAAATTTTTTAAGGCTATAAACCACTATGCAATGCATAACCTTGGAACTCATGCAGTACTGTGTAAAATACAGATGCACAATTCAACTCATACACAGATTCAAAAAATTTCCAAACTGTGTGAAATTGAAACCCATTTGGGCCGTAGTGCAAGCAACACCAATTGGTGCTGGTGTGTTGATTTGGGCCAGCTTGTACACTGGACCATGGAGAAGTTATTGCCTACATCATTGACGCTAGCGTGGCTTTAATAAAAAGAAAAATTAAGGAAGGGTCTGCTTAATATAGACTCGTTTTGATACATAGTACGTCTATAATATACATTTTATAATATAATATATAATATATATATGATATATAATAATAATAATAATAATAATTTTTAATAAGGAAAATTATTATGTTATTATTATTTAAATAATTTTATCAATCTTTTTAATTAAAGAAGGATTATCGAAAAAATTATTTGCAACCTAGAAGATTTAAATTTTGATGTATTGTGATCAAAAATTTGGGATAAATAAGATCTTGAATTTGAGTTGGATTCAAATTCAAATAGCTAAAATTGAATTTTTCTAATTCAATTTGAGAAGCTAGATTTTATTTGGATAAGATCTAAATTTGGAATTTAGATATAGGGTAGTTACCAAATCCTTAACCTTAAGGAAAAATCATAAATGAATAAATGTTATCTATTTTGATTTTGGGTGATTAGGAACAATCCAAATCTTGTGGGAAAATGATCAAAAATAATTTTATTGATTTTCTATTTGGAGAAAATTATGGATCAAAATTATTTGAATAGTTTTATTAATTTTCAATGAGAAAAAAATTATGGATAAAATTATTTAAATAATTTTTTTTAATTTTCTAAGGAAGAAAATTATGGGGAAAATATTTTGGAACCCAAGGAAATAATTTGACCATAGTTGGTCAATTTATAATGCAAAAAAATCCTCAATAAAATTTTATGAATTTTATTGGAAAGGATTATTCAAAAAATCGAAGAATATGAAGACAGATACATGAAGGAAATGCAAAAGTAAAGGCCGATATATATTTTGGTTTATTTTTGTAATCTTTATTTTCTTTTTTTTAAGGTGGGACCATAATTTTATGGCCATATGTACATATTGCTTGTTGCTTTGCTTTATGCCATGTTTGTTTGCTTTATGATATGATTTGCTATATGTTTGATTACTTGTCATATAGAATAGGAAGTGCCATTCATAAAATTGTTTATACATGTTTTGATAATTTTTAAAAAAATATTAAGTAAAAGAGGGTTCTTGGTTAGGACCCATGGTCTTCATTGTTGATTCATATGTAAAAACAAGTGACGCTGACCCTAAGGAAGGTTGTTCACAATCGATAGCATACTAGATTAGGCTTCCAAGAGGAAATGTCTATGGGCATGATTCATGATTGCACGCCTTAAGGCTGCAATTTATGGGTCATGGATCACAAGACGTAAATAATGGTTACACTCTTAAGACGACTTTAATTATTAACCTTCCCAAAGAGCTCTGTTAATTAAATTTGTGATCAAACAAGCAATATTTAGTAGGTATATACTAATCTAATGGAATCTGTGTTTTGTGTTTAACTACCCCGAGGTAGCTGACGTAAACAGGGTTAGGAATTATCACAGTAACGTATATGTTTTCAAGATTTTACACATAGACATACTTGCATTATTGTATTTTTATATTACTAAATGTTGTGATGTCTGCTTATTATTAATGCATGTTATATATTTATTATACAAAATGTCGTCTAGCCCTAAGAGGTAGAATTTTAACGATTGGAAAAAGGAACCTAATATGCACGAAACAAAAATACGTACTAAACGAACCTTGCCAATCAAAACCTAAAGGCATTGATCCTAATTAGGTATGTCAAATATGGAGTTGCTAGCACAATGACATGTTACTATAGAAAATATGTTAGGTGATCTCCAAAAGTAACATAAAGATTAAATGATTGCTAGGTAGATCATTGATAACCTTAACGGGTAAGTTTGCAGGATACGATCTCTTGATTAGACGAACGGTTATCCTTAAATCTCATGAATTGCTAGTAGGAGCCTTGAATTACTATTTAGAAACATAAATGCCTACTATGCATCATCATTTGGTTGATGACCAATCAAATTGAGCCAACATAGATCTTAACGTCAAAATAGAGATAACCTTTTAGAACTTTGTTGAAAGAGTTGTCCTTGACAACAATAAAAGATCTCTATGCTTTTAAGATTATGCTTAAATGCTAAAACATTAGTCCAAATAGTGTTAGGACATTTGTAGTTACTAGTTCTTCTAATTCCAATAATGGGATATGCTAGAAGAACAAGTAGGAACAAGCCAATAAGAAGATTCCGAAGAGAGCTAAATTCTTTCACTGTAAGAAGGTTGGTTACTTCAAGAGGGATTATAGGAATCTCCTAGCCTGGGAAGCATAAGGAGATATGAGTGATCCCTTGTAAGTTGAAGTTGGATTAATAGAAGATTCTAATGGCTCATGGGTTATAGATTATGGAGCCACTAATCATATGTATATTTTTATGCAAATAAAATGAGAAGTCTACTTGACAAGAGCTTCACATTAGTAATGGATGTTGTGGTTAAGTGAAGTAGTAGGAGAAGTACATCTTTTATTTTGATGGTAGGTTTATGTTTTTTAAAAGCCTTAACTTTATCAAACTAAAGTAATACACATTACTTGACACCTAACAAACTAATAATTATTGAAGGGTGTTAGTATTTCTTAATCTAATAAGATATATATTGTGCACTTGCGATTATGTCACATAGGCCTTAACGAGATATAGAAGTTGGTTAAAGGATGATCGTTTAAGTTTCTCAAAGATAGAATCTTTACCACAGCGAGTCTTCTTTGGAGGCAAACTGACCAAATGGCCCTATTGGGACTAAAGCAGTCAAACTGAACAAATCCTAGACCTAGTGCACATAAACATATTTATATAAAAAAGTTGGCTTGTGGAAAAGCAATTGGATAAACCTATAAGAACACTTTGATTGGATCGAGGTGGAGAATACCTCTTTGAGAAGTTTATAGGACACTTACTAGAAAATAGGATTCTATCTTATTTGACTACACCAGGAACTACACAATACAATAGTGTGGCAAATATTAGAAATATAAAGTTAAGGGCATAGTACGGTACATATTAAGTTATACAATAGTACATGCATCTTGTAGGGGATAAGTACTACAAATTGCATGTTATCTTCTAAGTGATGTTCCAACTAAAGCTGTTCTTGATGTCTACGATAATTTCTGGCTAAGGAAGCTCGGAAGTCAGAATCTCATTTAGAAATTTGCAATTTTGTAAGATATCCTAAAGGGACAAAAGATGGATTATTCTATAATAAAATAAAGTCTTGATTTCTATACTTATAATATTCCTTGCTTAAAGTTACATGCAAGGCTTTAAACATAGAAGCAATTTAGTGCTTAAGGAATTAAGGACTAATTAAATCAGCTCAAAGGATCCAAATATGGAAAAGTATTCCAATCATGGCAGAGAAACCAAAACGAAATCAATAACCTAGGGAGCTTTGTCGTAGTGGGAAAGTTGTTTATTAAGTAGCTAGGAATCAATGCGAGGCCTTTGGGTTGAGGTCATTGAACCCGACGGTGATCTTACTTAATAAGGCGAATCCATAGAGGATGTTGATGCAGAACTTTGGCAAAGAGTTGTGAATATTGAATTGGAATCTACGGTTTCCAATGAAGTCTAGAAGCCTATAGAAACACTTAAAGGGATTAAGTATTTGAGTGTAGGGTTCTACAAGAGTAAGAGAGAAATGGATGGAAAGGTGAAAATCTTTAACACTAGACTTGTAGCAAAGGGACACAAGTATAAAGTGGACATCGACTATGTTAAAACCTTCTCACTTGTTACAATTCTAAAGTCTATCTTTATACTCTTATATATTGTTGGGTATCTCATCCATGAGATAAAACAAATAGATTTCAATTTTACATTCCTAAATGACAATTTTGAGGATAATATCTATATGATACAACCACATATGTTCAAGGCAAAAGGGATAAGAGGATAAGATCTACAAGTTGCTTAAGTCAGTTGACGAACTAAAGCAAGCTTCTTGATTGTGTGACATAAGATTTGATAAGGTGGTCAGATCAAATGGCTGGGCAATTGACAAAAAATATGTTATAAATGCATTAAGGATAGGAATTTGTTTTTTTTTTGTACTATGTTAATGACATTCTACCCACTATGAATGATGTAGGCACAATGTCATTGGTTAAAGTTTGGTTATCCAAACAGTTTGACTAAAAGGATTTGAGAAAAGCTAATTGTATTCTTTGGATTTAACTATTTAGTAACAGTAAGAACAAAAGGATATTTTATCCCAAAACCTAGTACATAGATAAAGTTCTAGAGAGGTTTGCAATGCAAGATTCCAAGATAGGTTCTTAATCAATTTGATATGGAATCATTCTTTCTAAGTATGATTGTCTTTGGACATCAAAGTAAAGAAAATACATGAGAAGAGCTTCTTCTGCTTTAGTAGTGGGAGTCAAATGTATGTTGCGCTTTGTATAAGATTGGGTATTTGATTATGTGATTGGAACAGTAAGTTGATGTCGATCGAATCCTAAGCCAAAACATTGGCAGGCAATGAAGGATATAACTCAAGAATCATAGGAGAATGAGGAACTATATTTTAGTATATTCTAGAAAGGGTCTATACCTATAGGGTATATAGATTCTGACTTCTAATCTGATTAAGATTCGAAAAGATCAACTACAAGGTCAGTTTTTACTCTGGGAAATGAATTCATAGTGGGAGTATTATCAAGCATTCTTGTATTGATGATACTACTATAAAGGTCATTTTTGTTGGATTTTGTTATTCAAGTAAGCAGTGAAAAATTAAAATTAATTCCCACAAAACCCTTACAGAATCCATGCAATTCAATTAGATTGATAACAAAGTCATAGAATCTTACCAGGATGATAAAAAGGACAAGATTTTGGAAGGGAGAGAGCGGGTTCACTCCGGTGACATCCTAACTCGAGCTTTTAGTATTTGGGATCAAATTCAGACATTGTTACTTAGAGCAACACTCTCTGTAGGTATCCACATGAACAGACTCTCTTAAAAACAAATTGGTGTGCTAGCACCCTCTCTTTTACGTTAAATGACTTTATCTAATTTTAAGATTTTAATGTCTTTCGCCTTTTTAGAATGAGAGAATGTCTTTTCTCTTCTTAATTTGGCTAGAAACCCTAAAATAGATAGATATATATATATATATATATATATATCTATTGACTTCGAGATAGAGTAAGATTTTAACTAGGGTAAACTGTAATTCGAATATGATTTAGAGAATCTAGAAAATGTCTGTAATTCGAATACAATTCAGAAAATCTAGATAATGTCAATAATTCAAATATGATTCAGAGAATCTAGATAATGTCAGATTCAATGAACCTAGACATATCTAGTACATCGAATCTGGACATTATCAGGTTCATTGAACCTAGAAATAGTTAACCCAAAATTCGTTCTTGGTCTATTCTAAGTGTGCGACCCTATAGGTTCACATAACGTTGGTAGTGGGCTTGAAATTTTGTTTTTGGCCCACAAATCATAAGCAGCCTCTAGCAAGACATTATGATTACCCAAGTTATATGAATGTTAATAATCCGACATAACTTAATCCACAATAAGTATTAAAGTCCTTTTGTCTCTAGATACCTTGATTGAACATAAGACATGGTTTATGTCATCCTTATACTATTCAATCATATTATTTCTTGATCTTAAGTAGACTAATATTGATAACCCTTATTAATTCATTCCAGTATGGCCATACATTTTTCTTCAGTTTAACTTATCAAGGGGCCCATAGATATCTTTCTCATAATAAATGAGGGACAGATTCCTTCTTAATCACTCATATTCCTCACATGATTCAGTCTATATCCAACAACAATCCATTCCAACATCCTATTAAAGATAATATTAGATTGTGTCAAAATATAGAACTTGTCATATAGGAAACCATGGTGATTTCAGGTCAGAGGACCAGAATAACGCTATTGTGATGAGAATCACTTATGACAATTATCCATGTAGTATTCTCATAGCAGGTCGATCCGATACATCATTTCTCACATATGTATCTATTAGTTGACTTAGTATCTCATACACATGATTAGTAAAACATAATCATCAGTCAAACTTCATACTAGGCTTCATTCATTATTATCCCAACAATAATGACTGACTAGGGATAATTTAGAATATAATTCAATTTTCACCTAAGAGTGTTACTGTCAAGTCACATACTTGATGACCTTAGGTGGAATTAACTATTCATAGAATTAGAATAAAAAACAATAATGAAAATGCCTATTTATTAATAAAATGCAAATGTAATGAAATCAATATGTGGTCATTACATAATTGGCCTAGGGCACATCACTAACAATCTCCCACTTGCACTAGGCCCAATCAATATTGTATCTAATACCCATTGACCTAGTATGACTCTCATGCTTAGGCTATGGAAGAGGCTTAATGAGTGGATAAGCAACATTGTCATTTGTAGGTACTCTACATATCTTCACGTCTTCTCTCTCAATGATTTCTCGAACGAGATGATAACATTTGAGTATGTGTTTGGATCGCTGATGTGATCTAGGTTCCTTAGCCTGTGCTATGGCCCCGTTATTATCACAATACAAGTCTACTGGATCTGATATACTAGGAACAATACCCAATCCAGTAATAAAATTTTTGATCCAAACTGCTTCCTTAGCTGCTCTGAGGTGGCTATATACTCAGCTTCTATTGTAGAACCAGCAACGGCGTCTTGCTTTGAACTTCTCCAACTCACTGCACCTCCATTCAAATAGAACACATAACCTAACTACGATCGAAAGTCATCTTTGTTGGATTGGAAGCTGGCATCTATGTAACCACTTACAGCAAGCTCATCTTCCTTTCCTCCATACACTAAGAATGCATCCTTAGTTCTTCTCAAATATTTAAGGATATTCTTGATTGTTGTCCAGTGACTTTAACCTAGATCTGATTGGTATCTGCTGGTTATGCTTAAGGCATATGAGACATTAGGTCGAGTACATAACATTGCATACATGATAGATCCAATTGCAAAAGCATATGGAATCTTATTCATGCGGTCTCGCTCATCCTGTGTCATTGGACACTGAGTCTTGCTGAGACTAATTCCATGTGACATGGGCAAGAATCCCCTCTTGGAATCTTGCATACTAAACCTATTTAATACCTTGTCAATGTATGTACTCTAACTTAGGCCAATAAGCCTCTAAGATCTATCCCTATAGATCTTGATGCCTAAAATATATGCAGCTTCACCTAAGTCTTTCATTGAGAAACAATTTTCTGACCATGATTTAACATTTTGTAGAGTAGGGATATCGTTTCCAATGAGTAATATGTCATCAACATATAGCACTAGAAAGACTATTGTGCTCCCACTAACCTTCTTGTAAACACAAGGCTTATCTTCATTTTTGATGAAACCAAACTCTTTGATTGCTTCATCAAAATGAAGATTCCAACTCTGAGATGCTTGCTTCAATCCACAAATGGATCTTTGAAGCTTGCAAACCTTTCTAGAATTCTCAGGACTAACAAAACCCTCGGGTTGTGTCATATACACATCCTCAAGTAGGTTTCCATTAAGAAACGTTGTTTTAACATCCATTTGTCAAATCTCATAATCATAGTATGCAGCTATGGCGAGGAGAATTCGAATGGATTTAAGCATAGCAACTGGTGAAAAAGTTTCATCATAGTCTATACCATGTGTTTGCTTAAAACCTTTTGCAACCAGTCTAGCCTTAAAGGTATGCACATTGCCATCCATATCTGTTTTCTTTTTGAAA